>CBVK0101367230.1:0-10113 GCA_900067695.1 Picea abies | reverse complement strand
GCCACAGGCCCCTTCCTTTCCACAACCTTGAAGGGTCCCATGAACCTAGGAGAGATTTTATCACCCTTTCCAAACTTGATCGAACTCTTGTGAAGTTTCACCTGCAAGAAGACTCGATTGCCAACTTCATAGCTACGGTTGACATGGTGCGCATCAGCATAACTCTTTTGTCGATCCTGCACTTCCTTGATCCTTTGTCTTATTGTTCACATTTGATATTTCATTTCTTGGATCTCTTTTGGTCCCACCAAGACCCTATCCTCAAGTTGATCCCAACTCAAAGGTGTCTGACATGGTCGCCTATAAAGAAACTCAAATGTATTCATCTTAATGGTGCTTTGATAACTGTTGCTATATGCAAATTCTATCAGTGGCAAGAATTCCTCGCAACATTTTTTTTTGGTCCATCACATGCATATGCAACATATCCTCCAATATTTGGTTTGTTCGTTCGTTCTGCCCATCTGTCGTGGTACTAAAGTTAATTTCGGTTCCCAAGGCCTCTTGGAAACTAGTCCAAAATCATCCTATAAACACCAATCCTCGATCGGATATAATCCTCTTAGGGACCCCATGCAGCCTCACTATCTCGCTGATGAAAACTCTAGCTATGTCAGGAGTTTGATACGTCGTATGCACCAGAACAAAATGTGCACTCTTTGTTAGAGTGTCGACTACTACAAAAATCGAGTCATGTCTCCTTGTCGTTAGGGGCAATCCAAAAATGAAATCCATTGAAATGACCTCCCATTTCGATTATGGAATAGCATGTGGTTGTAGTAAACCTATCGAATGTCTATGTTCAACCTTCACCTGCTAACATTCTAGACATTTTTCCACGTAGTTGACTATGTCCACCTTCATTCCTTTCCAAAAGAATAAGGGTTTAAGGTATTCCCTCATATTCGTGACTCCAGGATGAGCCATGTACACAACTCTATGAGATTCATTTAAGATCAAACTTATAAAATCATCAATGAGCGATATGTAAATCCAATTATTATCTCTCATTAATCCATCATTGTCCATAGTAAATCCTACAAACTTCAGTACCAAAACGGTTTCTTTTTCGATAAATTTCTTAACCTCTGTATACCAATCATCGTCGAGATGTAGTTAGAATCCTTTTACATAGATTCATTTGAAGAGGTATCCTTGAAATATGTGTGGTCACCGACTCAACACATCTGCCACTTTGTTCAATGTTCCTTTCATGTAGTAAATCTCAAAATTGTACTTGCTAGGCAGTTCCGAGCACACCTATTTCGCTTGTTCAAGTCACTTCACATAAAAATGTGCTAAAACCACATTGGTCCTTCTTTTTTTTTCGTAATTTTCGTCCAATCAAGTAGTGTCTCCATACTCCTATGGAATGCATCATGGCTAATATATCCAAATTGTGCATCACATAGTTCTCCTCATGGATTCTTAACTTTCTTGAGATGTAAGCGATCACTCGACCGTCTAACACCAAGACTCTACCTAAGCCTTCCTTGGATGTGTCGGTGCATACCAATAAGTTCTTGTCCATGTCAGGGACTTTTAGTATCGACGCTTTCATCAAAAACTCCTTGAACCTTCGAAATGCTTCTACGCATTTCTCAGTCCGTACAAACTTCTTGTTCTTCTTTCGCAATTTCATAATCGGATTTGCTATCTTTGAAAACTTTCGAGGAACCAATGATAATATCCTGCTAAACCCTAGAAGTTGCATATTTTGGGTACATTTTCCCACGCAGGCCATTCCATAATAGCCTCTACCTTCACTGGATCCACCATGATACCTTCGCCAAATATGGCATGCCCCAAGTAATGAATGTTATTTGATAAAAAGAGCATTTTGACAGTTTCCCAAACAATTTGTTCTCTCATAGACATTGTAGTACCGAGTGAAAATGCTTATCATGTTCTTCAACAATAGTTAAGCAAAGTCTCAATGACCCATCCTTCTTCTATAATAAAATAACAGGATCACCCCAAGGCGATACACTTGGGTGTATAAGTCCTAGGTCCAACAACTCCTTCAGTTACATTATCAACTCTTGTAACTTAGGTGTCGATGTCCGATAAGGCGTTCTATACATCGATTCGGTTCCAGGTTTTATATCGATGGTAAATTCCATCTAGGCTTCGGGAGACACACATGGTAATTCTTCTAGGAATCACATCTGCAAACTCGCATACTACTAGAAGGTTTTCTAATCCTTCTACAAGGCCCTTTAAGTTCAACGCTAAAGTGTGCATATAACTTTCATCCTTGTGCGTTTTATCTTGTAGCTGTAAGGAAGAAATGAATCTTAGGGATACTCCTCGTTTTCTTCCTACAATCACACTTCTTTGTCCCTCATCATCATTCCATATCAACCGCTTCATCTTACTGTTGAGTCTCATATCATGTGATTCCCACCAATCCATACTGATCATTTTTTCATAAGATCTTAAGATCGTGATGTAGGTCGGACTTCGTTACACTATTCCCCAGGTTAAAGAGATAGTTCATACCCCTTCCTCCAACCATCTAGTTGGCACCCGAAGCCATTTCAATGAATCTAAACACATCCAGTCGAATTATTTTACCTAGACCCCTTCAACATGGTACTAGAAATAGAGCGCTCTATAGCACTGGGATCGAAAAAATAATAAAATTTGGTTGTTGATGGTACCCGATGCCTTGAGCACAGTGGTGTGGCACTCGACCTAGAGATTATTCACCAAGATCAAGAATCTTGTGGGCCTCTCCCATCTCCCTAATGGTAGTGTGTCCTCTTGACCCAACTGCTCTAGCCTTTTCAACCAAACAGTCTTGTTGGTAAGGTGGAATCTCCACATTTCTAGCACTCGTCTCTGGTCCAGTACTTTTATCCCTGAAGTAGAAGTTATTGGCCTACCATCCTATAATCCTAGTTTGTTATACTGACAATCATAACTACAGTTTTTGGAGGAGGTCCCCTGTAGGGGGTTATTCTGATGAGGAACCTGTCATCGTGGTGTCGTGAACAAGGGTTCTATAGATGTATCTTTCTATCAATAGGTATTGTCTGATTAGCCTCTAATGATGTTTCTCATGATATGTTGTCAGTACAAACGGTTTTCTAGGACTCCTACCCTGACTCCCACAGTCAATTATTCCTTATCTATGATGCCTACTAGACTACATCATGCAACATCCGAGGCATTTAGATCCTATCCTTTGCAAAAAATAAGGATTTAAGGTCAATCACACACTTGTTGATCTCCAACTTCTTCATGTTCAGATGCGGGGAATACCGAAGTAGCTCCATAAATATGGTCTCATAATCTGACACCGTATGACCATCCTGTCATAAGTCATTGAACTCATCGAGCTGGTGCTTAGTGAATTCCTCAGACAATTAATTCTCCTGACACAGTTCCTCGAATTCTTCTCATAACACAGCTTTGATGAACATGTTTAGATGAGGTAGGACCATCCTCCACCATAGAAGAGTGCTCCCCTTTATCTGAATACTTCCATGCAAACCTTCTTTCTGGAGGTTGTAACCGTGAAATGTAAAACACATCACCTTGTTATCCAACCATGTCTTGGAAGATGAGCCATTTGTGGCACTCGTGAAATTAGGAACTTATCCTTTTCAAGTTCTCCATGAATTCTACCAGTCCTTGTTGGGCACACTGTGGACCCTCAGCGGTACAGGTGCACTGGCCTCATCTAAGTACAGACGATTATTCAAGGTCTATGACATTTCCCTAGAAGAACCTTCTGATACCATCCACATCCCTTACAAAAATAGAATCCTTCCCAAGGACTTGTTCCTCCCCTTGGGGGTTAGACTCCTAGGGCACAATCTCTTCTGGAGGCATCACAACCCCTTCCCTAGCACCATGTTGTGAATATCTATGACATCCTCTAACCATGATTACCACGTGGACAAGTTAAAATATTAATTAGCGTTAAGTATTCATCAAGGGTTTAATTCAGTGGAAGGCGTGACTATCCACAGGTGTAGGGTTGAACCCACTCTGATACCATATGAAATGACCCCTCTGTTATGACAACCAAATGACGTACAACAGACCATATGAAATGACCCCTCTGTTATGACAACCAAATGACGTACAACAGGTCAATTTTTTTTTCTTTTAAAGTTGTGATGGGGAAATTTAAACATCATAATAAATAGTCAACATCATCGACACATCAATCCCATTAATTAATGAAATAATAATAAAGCATTAATAATCCAAAACAACACATGGCTAACACATCGTCACCATGAGTCATGACACGCTAATGTATTGACATAATAATTACAACATCCCAACATCATTGCATTCTACCATTAATAAAAACGCATTACAGTACAAATCCTAAACCTTCAATGCATCCCATATGGACCATCGATCCATCAATTCTAATTCATAATTAAACATGGCGCATGGGTAACCATCATCGTTATCAATCCTACATCAACATTAAATATTCGTTACCCGCCAGAGTAATAATTCCTAAACATTCTCATTTCAACTTAAGAAATTGCATGAGATTAAACATCACTTGAATTCATGATGTGAGTAAATCAATCACATAAATTCAAACACCATTATCTTTAAATATGAGGTGCAAGGAAGAATGGAAAAGCAATCATACATCATTAAATTAAGTCGTGCACATAAATATTATTACTTAACTAGTCATGCATCATTATAAAGATCATGTCACAAGTGAGATAATAACTTAATCATTCATCAATCATATGACGACACAAGACAAGATGCAAAGTAATCAACTATGTATTATTTTCAAGGCACAAAGAATTCAATTGATAGCGCTCACATGTCAATGCCATTACGATGCGTAAGAATAGGCTACACCCACGACTATCCATAAACATAAAATAATTAGTGCGCGTGTGATTCATCTTCTAAAACAAAATTCATCAACATAAAATAATCTTTGCACGCATGAATCAACTTCCAAAATGATAATCCTTCAACATGTAATAATCAGTCTGCGCATAAGAATTATACTCAATTAATCCATCATTTACCCCACAATTTCAGACACAAGAGTTATTGGGTTTATTATGCAAGGTGAAAGAGAAAAAAATTAATAAAACCCAACATATATCAGTTTCAAATTCAAGGTGCATGACTAAGAAAAATCACAACCGATCATCTATAAATGTTAGTTTTCAAGATGCAAGATTTTCTAATTATTAATTGTTTATACAAATACATTATCCATGGCGTGATAATCCCATTTACTCAAACATTACACAACAACACTATTCCCTAGCGCAAATAAGAGAAATACTTAATCCTTTACATATCAACATTCATTCCAGAGCGCAAGCAATCCAAATTCTTAATCACCAGCATAAACCCTAGTGCAAGAGAATCTATTTATTTACATGATGCAAGAAAAGAACAATCACTTAACTAATAATTATGAAATGCAACCCATTGTGCAAGAGACTAATGTGATTTAAGTGATTTTCTTAACCACTCCTCTATAAACATTTACTAAAACAAGCATTAGTAATAACCCTTCATCCTAAACAGCTAATAAAACCAACCTTTAATAATTAACATTATTATATAATATAATAATCACCGAACATTAATAATGCTTATGAAACCACTAAATTACCCATTCATTAAACATTTAATAAAATCAATCGCTAAATCTGGGGATTTATTACAAGCTTACATTAATGATGAACATTATTATAATCCTTAATAATAACATTAATAACCATTATGCAACCATTAAATAACCTATTCATTAAACATTTTATAAAAGAAATATTTAAAGTTGAGCAATTACTACAAGATTATATTAACGATGAAAATTATTATAAGCGTTAATAATAACATTAATAAAGCAAGGAATATGTAGCGAAATGCAGAGACAACATGAGCATGTTGGGCATTTTGTTTTTCTCAACCCACAGGGGTTTTCCACATCGTAAGTCGGGAACATAACACAAAAGCAGAGGCGTCATGCTCCCAAGCTAGGTGATTTCATTACTCAACATGTAGGGGTTCTTATGCATGAAAATCACAGAGCGTTGAGGAAATATTTTCGCTAAGCATGGAGGCTAAATTTTTTTGAGCGTGGAGGCTAAATTTCTAAGGAGAAGGAAAACAAATTGCAGGTAAAAGTAGCAAAACAAAAAGTGGAAAATGGGGAGGACGCATGGCTATTTTCTTAGATGATGGGCATGGAAAATCACATCATCTCAGAGAGGGAGATACCCCATAGTTGGGAAAGTGATTAAGGCACATAGATAAATTTGTCCCTCCCCAAACACCTAAAACAAAGCTACATAAGTGGAGGGAGAATTAAGAGTATGCAGAGGCAAAGGGGTGATGCTTAGAGAAATAAAAATATATCACAAACTAAACAATACAACTCATAATTTAAGGTGGAAGAGGTTGGGAGAATGCATGGTTAGATTGTAGAAAAATCACTGGGTAAAGGAATGAATTTGAGGAGAAATTAAAAAAAAAAAATCTTGGTAAGAGATCACCCAAGTCACTGGGAAATTATCACAATTTTCAGAGGTAATCACACCATTAGAGAGCTTGGTAAGAAATCTCCCATCTCGTTGGGAAGTTATCATGATTTGTAGAGAAATTAAAAGTAAACGCAGAGATGAAATTTCAGAATGTAGAGGTTCAAGGAGAAGGTTGTTGGGCATAAGGAGGAAAAAGAAAATGTGAGGGATGTAAGAAAGATAAGGGTGCTAATATTCACCACACAGGAGGTTGGTTTCAAGCCCCATATTGCATAATTCGATGTAAGCATTTCACTGTGTAGATAGGGTTAAAATAGATGAGCCTTGAGAACAATATCGTTGCAAGAAAATTTAATTATCGATGAGCATGGGAGATACCTCCGATTAGTGAATGCAAAAATAAAAAAGAAGATATGTATTTGAATGGTTGAGGCACCATATGATTTATGGGCGAATTACATGTTGATTGAATGTGAAAATAAAAATGCAAAGAGGTATTTTGAATTAAAAAGAGGGTTGCACAAGGTTTTGGGCGCATTTAGTATGAGTGTAAATAGAAGTAGAAATTAAAAGAAAATGCAAGCATTCACACATTCTTTTTTCAGAGTAAAAAACAAATAAAATAACTAAAGGCAACACATTTTTCAGTGCCACCAAGAAAAAACACCAGGCCAACACTCAAGCATGAAGAGTAAGAAAACCAAGGTCCAACGATATACAAAACAAAATCCAAGGTGCAAGATCAAAATTTTTCAAGACGCAGAGAAACAATTAACCAAGGCGTGGGGATAGAAGGGAAAACCAATCCATCAAGATATATACCAACTATCCACATCAGGCGATCTTTCCCACCATAACATATATTCAATGATTTCAATAACACATGAATCTATATACAACTTATAACTAAATTATAACTATAAATTTAAAGGCGTACCATAATTGTAGGTGAATGATCTGAAGAGGCTGTCACGCACTTGTGCTCCATCCAACTCTTTCTTTCCAACCCATGAGACCTCCACAGTACCTCCCAGCCAACACTAGGGATACTCTTCTTCCCCCTGAGCTCCCCGATCCGCAAAGGGACCATGCGTACAAACTAGAGAAATCTATCTCTCAGCTCGCCTCGCAAGGTTGAGATACCACTCTATATTCAAGATAGTTATCCCAACTCCCACATGAAGAAATAGTCAAGAGTAAAATATGGTAGCATAACCTTATTTATGCCATACGTGATCCATTCCCCTCCTCTGCCATTTCTTTTATAGAGTTCCCTTGGTGACTAGTTTCCAAATGCACATTTAATTCTTTTTCTTAAAATTTTATTAGGAATATTCTCCCCTATACACTTGTCAAATGATCCCTTAGTTTCACCATAAATTCATTTAATTAATAAAATTTTATTAGGAATATTCTCCCCTATACACTTGTCAAATGATCCCTTAGTTTCACCATAAATTCATTTAATTAATTAAATTAATTTTTCCAATTTCCCTCACCCACCTAATAGAATTCCTAAAAATGCTCCTCGATACCCCTTTAATCCCTCATATTCCCTTAATGACTGACGCCTTTCTCAAAGCTTAGTTGAGTTCGAATTTGGAAAGTTCTCTAGACTAGATTCCCTTATATGTTACACATTCCTTTTGTATTTAAGTTTCCCCTTTTTTATCTAAGTTCTAAATTAGCAAGTTTTGCACATAGCCAACAATTAAATTTTTTGGATAAATTCTTTGTCCTTTAATTTTTAACTTTTATTTTTCTTCAGCCCCCCTTTATTAAATGATTAATTATTTTTAGTCCTTATACCCCCAATTAGACCTATGCTCTAATTTCAATTAGGCTTAGCAAACAAATTTTTAAGGGAAATTTTATAATTATTAAAATTTACTCATACAACATTTATCTTATGGTTGACCAAGTCAAAATGAGATATTTTTTTATAGGTACCTAGGTTCATTGACTCAACAGTGTTAAAACTACAACACTCTCTTCAAGATGCACTACGTGCTCCAAGGGTGCAACTCGCCATTATTCATGTTTTATTTATGCGACATACCCTTCAAGACACACTACATGCTCCAATTCTTCCACTCACCTTTTGAATTATTTTGGTAGACGTCTGCCCTTGGAGTTAATACTACATCAGGAGACCTTGTGGGAGACTAAGGGACTCTAAGGAATAAGGACCCTACCTTATTGTGCGCCCCTTAGAATCTTGGTGAGCGACTATCTCATTCTTCCCTCACGACATCGTGGATTTCTTGAACTAGGTAATCATTAAACTATAGTTAAATCCATGATGGGAGTGCTAGTAGGTCGTGGCAGGGCTGCTACCACACCTCTCCCTCAATATCTCTAGTTTCCATGCATGGTCCCTTTACCAAAATTGTGAGTCTGATTAGAAAGAAATCGTTAGCCTGCATCTATCAATGAACATGTCACTGATCCATAAACAACATCATAATATGCCCAGTCATATGACACATATGAAATAATAGAAACACTTAAACCACATACAGTCAACTCCATGACTCTATCTATCCCATTAGTATCTTCAATCTGTGAAGATTCCTGCACACTCAGGAGAAACCAATCAATAAAACCTGTCTATACATCATAACATAACATGACATCATAATCCATAGTCTTGTTGGCAGCCAATTCAATTTTTTCTATTGCCCTAAAAGTTGCCTACACCTATGTCTCCTGAACTTCAAATTTCCATCGCATCTTGCAGATAGACGACATTTTCATTTCATACGACACTTGCAAATTGGTCGATTTAGTTTTCACGACTGAAAGCGTGAAAACTCCTCTATTGTTATTTGAACTGTCATAGTTTTTTTTATTGATATCTTGAGTGGCACTTTACCTTTGGTTTATCATGTGGCTGAAAATAGTTTTCAAACTATGCCTATTTAGAATGTTTTTACTTTGAATGCGCAGTTTGATTTTATTAAACTGATAAGGCATTGAGCATGTAAATTTATGGGTTATACTTGATTTTGGTTTTTATATGATCTGATCCTTATTATTATATATACTTGATTTTGGTTTTTATATGATCTGATCCTTATTATTATAAGCTCCTGGCTTATCATTTTTATCTCTTAGCACAATGTTTTATAAACTTGGATTGCACATTATGCAATAAGCGCATGGGTAACATATGAGTTCAATTTCATATTGAATGGCAATAGTTTGAAGTTATACAATGGCACATATTTAAATTATGGTTTTGGTTTTACATTGATTAATGGTGCATTGGTATATCATCCACCGTTTAATCCTTGGGTTAGATGAATATTATGGTTTGAATGATGTTATGATTGATTGAACAACGTTGTACTTTGCCATTACTATACTGCATGGCGGTGATAATCCCACCACCCTCACACGCGCACATTAATTTGCCTCCCCTTTGAGCCCTCGTCGTTGTTAGCCCAAACAATTTTTTCTCCTGTGCATTGTTGTGCTCAATCCAAACCCTACCATGCAACCGCACCATGGATCGAGTCGTAAGGGCTAAACCCAATGGTAGCCAGGCATTGTTGATGTTCGACGGTGCTTACAGTGACCTTGAGGAATTCAGATGGCTCCCGTTCATACG
>CBVK0101367173.1:0-17447 GCA_900067695.1 Picea abies | reverse complement strand
ATATATTTTTATAATTTGCGCATAATTTATAACTCTTTCACATGCATACACAGTCGGGTTCTCATTTTTCAATTTTTTAATCCTGGACAAGAGAGTCAAGTTAGGGGGTTACTCCTCCTAGGAGTGCTTTGAACGGAGCTTATGCGCAACTCGTTCATGAGCCCAATCAGGCCGAGTGTTGTAACCATGCTCTGATACCACTTTGTAACATACCCACTACCTAAAATCAAACTAACTCGTTGATTTCTCAACAATGAAAATCCCCGAAGCTTGTAGCAGCAAAATGCCAATCCCGATCCACAGGTCCTTCTCACCCACACGACTTTTATGGAATAAGCCATGATCTTTCCCTGATCTTAATTTTTTTTGGGTTTCGGGGTTTCATGATTCCCGACATCAAGAGTTCCTGTCCTCTTGAATCCCTGAACTCCGATGAGCAATTTCACCGATACGCGCCTTTTCCGCGTTAGCCCTCCTGGCTATGCTCTGGTCCATGTGAGCGCTAAATCATAAGACCACAGCCTTATCCTTCTTTCAGGGTTTTGGGCTTCAAAATCTCGATGCGCTCGAACTCCCGTTAGCCCTCCAGGCTAGACTCCTGGCCCACATGAACACTATCTCACAAGACCACAGCCTTGTCTCCCATCAGGGTTTCGAACATCGCAATGTTGAAATGCATAAACATTTTTTCCTCGAAAAACCTTATATCCCGATATGAAGTCAGCTTCTGCTAGTCCCCTGGGATAGACCTTTTGGGTCCATACGACCTCCCTCTATATGACCGCAGTCATACCACCTATCGGGGCTTCGAGGTTTCAAATGTTGAAAAACATTCACCCACGAGATTGTCAATCCCACAAATCCTGATTCTCCGATAGGCTGACAGCTGGCCCCATGGTATCTCCTTCCTCCTTGTCGGGGTTTCAGACTTCACGATTCCAAAATGCCCAAACCTCTTGTCACCAGGATTCCCGATATCCCGATG
Organism: Picea abies; assembly: GCA_900067695.1. NCBI lineage: Eukaryota > Viridiplantae > Streptophyta > Pinopsida > Pinales > Pinaceae > Picea > Picea abies. Next base: position 16,462 of record CBVK0101367173.1, on the reverse strand, counting down.
ACCAAAATGCCGATAGATGACTTCCTGTCGGGACTTTCCTCGATGGCTCCGATTGTTGTCGTGCATCCTCCTCTGATGGATAGTCCTGGTTAACTCTCGGGATTTCATGACTTTTGATGTCTTGGACGCCTCGTCTCTAGTGTTGTAGGAAAATCTCCCTGCGGACAGGTAGATTGCCTCAAAGAGCTAGACCCTACTCTAAGACAGAAAGTGCTTAATGTGGACACTTACTTCCTTTCAAATCTGTACAAACTATCACATGAGAAGGAAGGAGAACAACAGTACCTTTTTATCGATGTTTACCCTTGCACGCTCCAAATCGAGCTCCGAACTCTTGCTCCTCGCTGAGTCCTGTAGACAAACAAAGTACGACTGCTTCATACTCTATTAATGTTAGCTTGAAAACAGATTTATCTATCACTGATAGGTTCATGTGAGATCAGACACAAACTAGAAAGAAACAGTCCAAGCATGTCATATTGATGAGAATAACGACAACAGTACTTACAATCATAGATGCGAATGCGACAACTTTGTCAAGTCCCCTTTGTCTAACCCTTGCTCGAAAGATCCACAACCTGGATGATAGCAGCTTCACTGATCACTTCTCCTTTGACTGATTATGTGTTCCCTATGAGATTATAGGTTTGATGCTAGCAATTCTCCCCCTTTTCACCATCATAGAGCCTGCTTATATAGGTTAAGAGGAGCTTAACCTCTTGAGTTATCTTTAGAACAAGTTGAAGAACTTCCTCCTTAGATAAGGGATCTTCTGATGGAACCAACAATTCGAATGCAACTGCCTTCTAAACTTAAGAGATCCTCCCCTTATTCTTCTCAACGGGCCAACTGTTGCCTCAGATTAGGCAGCGCTCCCTCAAAAGGGGCATCAGAGCGCTGTAGCGCTCCTTGGGAAGCATGAGGGAAGCGTCAGTGCTCCAAAGATGGATAACGCTCCCTCTGAGGGGTAGACTAGCGTTATAACGCTCCCTGAGGCCTTGTAGGGGAGCGCCAGTGCTCCTAAGGCTGATGTAGGGGAGCACTCACCCTCAGAACATTTTTTTAAGATCTCTTCTCAGGTGATAAGAGTTCCTTGACTTCAGTTAACCGGTTCCCCTTCTCCAAATCAAGTGTATGAGATGTTCTAAGTGCCTCCTTAGTGTCGTCGTTATGGAAGTATTATTGAACAACGTTTGCAACACTTGTGAACAACTTGCGACACTTGCGAAAGTTGTAAGGAAGATGCGACACTTACGAAAATTGAGAGGAACATGCGACACTTATCCAGTTGAGTAATTTTGATGTGTAACAGATTGCCCCCCAAAGTATGAAGTTAGAAGATGTGAACTGATAACTGAAATGCTTTGTAGACATTCAAGCAAGGGTATAGACTTGGAGAACCTGACAGAAGCTGCACACAAACATCCAACAAATATCATGACATGTTTCAAAACCCAAGGCAGGCATACCTATGCTTGGGTGATCAAGACTTGCAAGATATGGCCGCCACAAAATACACTGTGGATCCATAATTGTATTGATAAGAAGGTATAGCCACCGAAGATACAATGTGGATCTATACTCTGATGACTCGGACTGATCGTAGCCACGAAGAATACATAGTGGATCCACGAGATGACAAGACATAGCCATGACCAATACAAAGTGGATCTATGTAACAATGTATGTGTTCTTTGTCCAATAGAAACTCCTTCGCAGCCTGGGCAAAGCATATATCAAAGTGGTTACTCAACCCAGGGTCTTCTTACCAATCTCAATGTGGTACGATTCTAACCATGTGAATAGATGTCTTGATGTCGAACATGGTAGAAACCACTTGATTACCGGTCGATGGTGTGAACCATTAACAAGTGAGAGGGAAATCACCATTAATGTCAATGATTCCCAAGGTACCCTAGTACATTCCAACAAATGTGAATAGATGAGCTGAGGTTGAACATCCGTGGAATCATTCGATCAGAGGTCAATGATGTAAACATACTGTCGAATGTGAGGAGGCCTGCCATTTAGGCATGTAGGTCCCAAAGTACTAAGTGGTTTCAAAGTTTGATTCCCAGATAATGTGTTGAAGTCAACAGGAATAGACTCGTCGAGGGAGGGCCTTGATGTATCCCCCATCAACGACACGAAACGGATATAGAGATGTAATTGGTGGATCAAAAGAACATGGACTGACATGGGTTTTGAGGTAAGATATTTGGGATGGCTGACTCTAGAGGCAGATACTTCCCTTGAATACTGAGGCACGACAACGAAACATGACATGGACTAAAACTATGTAGTAGATATTGTGACTTGCGTCGAGTGACCCAAAGGAGTTAAAGGAACTCAAGGGATTGGCTCAGTGCAGAGGTTCATTGGATTATGATGTATGCATATGACAAAGTGATGTGTTCAAGGGCGACTCTAAGAATTGCTGGACAATGTTCTCAAGAGACTGCTTGGCTTGCTCCTTTCAATTTTTTCCCCCATCCAGATAGACGAGTACCTCTTTTTAATTTAATGAGCTCGAGGAGGATAACACATGCTCGATATAACTCACCTTCGGTAAGCTTCTCTTCCTTTGTTTAACGAACCGGAAGAAGTAAGGGATCGATCCCATATGGGCCTGTCGATGTGTGTTTTAACGAGTCCAAAGACAAAAAACTTGAAGGTTTTTGGGGATTATAGAGTTTGGAAAAACACTTAAAAGAGAACTCTCTCAATTCCTTTTTCGTACAGTAGTCTAACGAGACCGAAAAAGAGATAAACTATCGCTCGAAAGACGCCCTTTCTGACCTTTTAATGAGTGTGAAAGGAAGAAGGTCACTCAACAATATTTTCATATTTAGAGAGTCTGAAAAGGGTTTAAAGTAGACTCCAGGGGGGTTCCTTTTTCGTGTGTTCGTGTATCTGTACGGGTCTCAAAAAGAGATAAAATTTTACCTGTTTACGTTCTCATATTATCGAGCTTGAGAACGAACTAAGACTATGCTCATAAGTGCAACAAGGTGAATAATCCATTAGGACTGCCAGGAAACTTGCGATGCCAAAACTACAAACCAGGGTTTAGTGAAGCCAACATATTGTTAGAGAAACCCATAAATGACCATACCTTATGAAAAATGAAAATTTATAAATAACAATACATTGAAAATTTCATTTACCATTTCATTTTGCACAAGGATTTTGGAGTAGTGGAGATTCTCATTTTGAAGTGGATCTTGTTTTGTTTGCTGCCGGAGCTACGGTTGACCATTTCGCTTGCTGTTCAGACCAGGTAGATCTCCATCTCTTCTTCTTTCAATTACATGGTTTAGTATTCATTTTCATAGCATCATTTATTTTAAAATATGAATTCCCAAGTTGCCCCAAATAGAACCAAATCGACCTCTTTGAAAATCAATGGAAAAATGGGATTCCTTTTGCAAAAATGTTCTAGAAGAGGATGGTTAAGATGCCAACGCCTCAATAGTTAATTAGATAGGTCATTTTTTGGCAAGGAATCTGTGATAAAACCCCCACGTGTGCCCATGCAACCATGAAGAAACCGTTTGCATTTGAAAACGTTTCATTATTATATGATGGATGTTAAATGGTTAAGAGAGGGCGTGGTGGTTATAAAAGAGCGTGTGGTCACTTTTAAATGATATGGGCATCTTATTTCATGTTTTAAATTGCTTTTGAAAATTTCCAAAATTGCCAAAACATGGAAATAATGAATTTCTTTATTTTTTTGTTTTGTAGGTAACTTTAGCGACCATGATTGAGTGGAAAGAAAGAGAACATGAGATGGATGACTTAGCTGCCTTGCGGAGTCCCCACACACGGGCCGTGTTGTGAGCCTGTGGCTTGCTCAAATTCTTCAAGTTGCAAAAAATGAAGAAAGAGATTTTATTGCTCGAGCATATGATTGGCCTATGGGATGTTGCAGAGCAAGGATTCCGGATTGGCACACAGCTTTTAACCATTGAGTTAGAAGACGTATATTTTTTGACTGGCCTCTCGAAAAGAGGGGTCCCCATATCTTTCTTCGGGTAGAGGGCACTACCTGAACAAGTGGACGTGTATCTGGCACGCCACTGTATCCCAGGAGCAAGGCTGGTAGGGGGTAGAATCCCTATCAAGGACATTCGAGAGCTACCCCTCCGGTCTAAACTGTTTACCATCACGAGCGTGATGGGTAGTACTAGCGTGCATATGGCATCAAGATCGTAGGTGGCTTACAGTGTTCAGTGTTTGGAACCAACACTGTTCAACTGGAGTGCCGGGTTCCTTCGAAATGTGAAGGAATAGATTTCACGATGCAGGACAGGATATAAGCGGTTTGGTTATGGCTCATTTTTGGTCTCATTTTTTCTAGAGTGCATCCCCCAGATGCAGCCTCAGATAGCACTGGTGGTGCGACCAGTGGATGAATCGAGGATGAGAGGTGGACCAGTTTGTCTCCGAGGCTGGTAGTGGAGTCAGAGTTCCATTTCACTGGCGATTTCTTTGCCTGGCTGAGACGGCAGTATCTCTGGATAGAGGACTTCCCGTATGCTGAGGTAGATTTCTACAGGAGCATGGATTTGATTTTACCCGCGGGGGAAGACTGGAATGTGTCAGGTAAGAGACTGAGCCATACCTTGTCTAGTTTTTATTTTTAAAGTTTCTGATGCATATATATTTTTTTGGGTATGTAGACGAGTTTTTAATAGATGTATTGTCTTCAACATGCAGACAAGGGAATAGTGCGCCCGACCGATATACCGATACCAGGACTTCGTGGGGGCGTCCCAGTTGCAGCAGATCCAATAGTACCAGTGATAGGTCTCTGAGAGGTTGAAAGAAACCTCCAAGGCCTTACAATGGGCATTCCTCCTCTGCGGAGGGGAGAAGTGCCTTTACATTTGCAGAGGCACACTGTGGGAGTACCAGAGAATATCAATTCTCTGCTGAGGCGCTTAGTGCACGCGGTGATGTGTTACTCACAACACAATGTAGTGCAGGGAGATTAGAGTCTCTCTGGTGATCATTTTTTGTATGCCTTGTCAGGCGATGTTGTAGGGGTTTAGAGACCCGACATTTTTCTCTTCCACACGCTTTTTGATGTAATCCAAACATTCTAGTCACGCCATATATATATATAGTTTTGAGTTTTTACGGTGCCGATGATTTGTACATGACGATGTCTGTGATGTTTTTTTTAATTTACATGTAATGTACAATTTTGCTTTCCTTAAATCTTATATGTGGGCGAGATACCAATCCATGATGTAATTTCCTAACGAATCTGAAACACTATTAAGTTCTCTTGGAATGTGTCTATATTCGATGTAATCGAACATTCGTTCAAGGCGACGAACTTGTAAGTGGAGACGTAGCAGGATAGGACTACGAATAACGTAGATACGGTTGAGTTGATAGACCACGAGTTGGGAGTCTAAGTAAACAACGATACGAGAGATACCTAGGGAGGAGGCTTGGGTCAACAGTTCGATGACAACATGATATTCTGCCATATTGTTGGTTGCTGGTTCTAAGCAGATACCTTCTGAACTCACCACCTCATCAAATTGGTAAATAACCCATGCTGCCGAAGCAATGTTCCGGGTATGTCGACTAGCGCCATCCACGAACCCAAAAAAGATAGGAAAGGAAGATGTCATCTGCGCATGTAAACACAAGCACAGTCATGAGTGGCAACGGGAAAGACTCGAGCACGCAAAAGAAATAGACACACCAAACTAAAATACAATTGTACAAAGTACAGAGGCTAGGTGATCTAGGCATATTACTTTTTAAGGTAAAGCCCGTTTCAGGGCTCTCCTAGGGAAATTCCATCATGATCCACTAATTCGTAGGCACCTCTATGTAGAACATGCTTCACGATGTAAGGAATGTGCCACAGAGGTTCTAACTTTCCTGTCCCCAATTTGTCATGAGCTTGGTCGTAAACGAGGACTAAGTCTCCTTCTGCAAAAGTCCGAGGGTGGATGGATTTGTCGTATTGACTCTTAATTTGTTTCTGATGTGTCTCATTAGAGAGAGCAGCATCACGACGTGTTTCGTCCAATTTGGATAGATACAAGAATCGTTCTTCTTCAGCAGAAGTATGGGGCAGGAGTTCTACTTTTAGTTTGAGTGATGGAATCTCACACTCAATTGGAAGGATGGCTTCAATGCCATATACCAAGTGGAAAGGAGTGAATCCAGTTGAATTTTTCACAGAGGTGCGATAAGCCCAGAGAGCGGAGAAAAGTTGTAAATGCCACGATGTTTTGTTTGCCCCTACCATGCGTTGGATCATGGTTTTTAGGACTTTGTTGATGGCTTCAACTTGTTCGTTGGCCTGTGGGTAGTAAGGGGATGAGTTTTCATGGAGAAAACCCAATTTGACATGTAATTCGCTCATCATTTGGTTTTTGAAGTGTGCATCATGATCAGTGACAATGGCACGTGGTATACCAAAATGAGTTATGATATGGTTGAAAAGGAACAGAGCTGCAGTACGACCATCGTTCCGGAAGGTAGGCATAGCCTCAGCCCATTTGGTGAAGTAGTCGACAGTGACGATGATGTAACCATGCCCCTCGGCTGAGGTAGGCTTACATTGCATGAAATCGATACCCCACTTGGAAAAGGGGCCGATGGCGATAATGGGGTGCAACGCAGTAGGGTGGGTGCATGCCTTCTTGTTAAAGACTTGGCAGGGAGGGCATTTTTTGACGGCCTCGATGCAATCTTTGAAAATCAAGGGCCAAAAGTAGCCGGCACATAGGATTTTTTGGGCTGTGGCCATCCTGGAAAGGTGACTGCCACAGGTGCCAAGGTGACAATCGTTCAAAATGCATTCAACCTCCTCGTGAATCAGACATCACCGAAGGACGGTGTCAATACCATGGCGATACAAGGTGTCATTGATGATGAGATAACGGTGAGAGTGGTGACGAATGCGTCAACGCTCTTCGCGAGAAATGTTGGGCTGAAAACGTTGGGTTTGAAGGTAGATGAGAATGTCTCCGTACCAAGGATCAGAGGTGTTGATGAGGAAGAGAGATTCATTGGGGAGAGAATCTCTAGGTTCGATGTTTTCATCCGCACGAGGGAGAGCACAGATAAGCTCTACAAACACCAGGGATTTCTTGGCTTTGGCATTCGTAAACTCAAGATCGAATTCCTAAAGAATAACGATCCATTTAGAATATTTGCCCCCAAGTACTTGACGTGTCAAGAAGTGGTACATGGGGTTGGAGTCTACGATTACCATGGTGGTGCGTAATAAGATGTAGTGGCGGAATCTCTGGACAACAATGACGGCTGCCAGAGCCAGTTTCTCAACATGTGAATATCGGAGTTCGGGTCCAAATAGACTCTTGCTCGAGTAATAAATCACATGTTCTTTGCCGTTGGGGTCCTCTTGAACTAACACCATTGTAATAGTGGAAGTGGAGGTGGCCAAGTAAAGGATATAGTCCTTTGTGTACTCCGGAGGGTGTAACAAAGGTGCATGGGTCAAGGCGTTCTTAAGAGCATCGAATGACCGTTGGGCGGCGTCATCCCAAATGAAAGGGGTGTTCTTTTGCAGTAACTGCATAAATCCTTTAGTGATCTTAGCATAGTTGCAGATGAAACGACGAAGGAAGTTTGCTTTGCCTTGCAAACTTTGGAGTTGTGTTAAATTGGTAGGTGGGGGTAAGGCTAGAATGGCCTTAATCTTTAAGGGATCCACCTCGATCCCATCTTTGGAGACAATGAAACTGAGGATTCGACCAGATTTGACAACAAAAATGCACTTGTGTGGGTTCAAGCAAATACGGTAGAACCGACATCGAATAAAAATCGCCCGCAGGTGAGTAATGTGATCGGATCGATTGGATGAATGGGTGGGTAAATTGTCGAGGTAAGGCTCTGCAATATGCTTGATATTGTGGAAAGCGTACGAAATGGCCCGCTGGAAAGTAGCACCAGCATTTTCTAGGCCAAATGGTAACTTTCGATAAGAAAAAGTTCCCCAAGGGCAGATAAAGGTTGTCTTATGTTGATCAGCAGGTAAGATTTCAATCTGGTTATACCCTGAAAAGCCATCCATGAAAGAGAAGATTACGCTCCCTGCACAATTATTGATGATTTGGACGATGAAGGGCATAGGGTAGTTGTCCTTAGGACAATCTTTGTTGAGATCTCGATAGTCAACACAAACACGTATGGTCCCTTGTTTTTTGGCAATCAGAACAAGGTTGGAGACCCATTCGGTCAAAGGGATGGGGTAGATAAAGCCAGATTTGAGAAGTTTTTCAACTTCTACCTTTATAGCTGCGATTTTCTTGGGATGAATCGGGCGAAGCTTTTGTCGAACAGGTTTCATGTCAGGGTAGGTTTTGATTTCATGTACGACGATGGAAGGGTTGATCCCTAGCATTTCCTCGTAGCTCCATGCGAAATTCCTTAAACAAAGTGGTGTAAGAGACCACTTCTTTAGGTGTGCAATTAGCACCAAGGTGAATGTTTTCCACGACACCTTCTTTGACCGAAATATCAATAACAATCATAGTAGAGATGTTGCCCATGTTCCCCTCAGAGAGAGTATCTTGTGTGAGGATCGGAGATTGCAGAGAATTGGTAACATCGGGAGGGAAGACAGAGCGTATGTCTTGATGAATTTCTTCCAAAGGCGGAAGAAAAGAGGATCGATGATGGTTGTCATCCCAAGGCAGATCGTCAATGCTAAGCATTTCCATGATAGATTCGTCAGAAGGAAAAATTTGGGAAATGTAATCAATGACGGATGACAGGGAATCCAACCATGAGGGCACCGAGTATGCATCCAGTGTCAATAAATGTGGATTGTCTGAAGAGGGAGAGGTAGATTGAATATCTATGTATGCGGCCTCGGCTGGGCTAAGTGGCATAGTGTCACCGAGCACATCGAATTCTAGAGGACTAGGTACAACCCAAGGGTCAGATGATTCCAAGGATTGATAAGGCATAGTCGAGATCATATTGACGGCGGTAATATGATGCGTGGTAAATGGAAGTGGTGTAGGGAAAGTACCCATAAGGCTATAATCTTTCAATAAGCCAACACCAATGCTTTCATACGTAACTGGGTGGTCTCCCAAAAAGGGAATGTTGTTGGTGGCAGGGATGCGAGTGTCGGGTGTACAGAAATCAAGTTGATTGATGGTGACAATTTTGCCTTGATGGGGGAATTCTACACATCAAAACACCGACAAGGCGACTGCAGTCATAGCGTAGAACCAACTTCTCCTGAGTAGTAGGTTTTAATCGAGGGGAGCATTGACCACCTCGACATCAATGGTAATAGTTTTGCCACCCAACTGAATGGCTAAGGATTGTAATAATCCGTGAGGATGGAAACCTCGTCCATCGAAAGCGCGTAACATCGTAGCGAATTTGTTAAGGGAAGGCGATTTTAATCCCTTCCAACAAGCTAAGGACATGATACAAGTAGAGGCTCCCTCATCTAGGATAGTTCGATGGATTTGTTTATTGTGAACAACAACATCGATTTGGAAAGCTAGCTGGTGGGAGAGTCATGGTTGATGATCATCCAGATTAAATGTGAGGTTGTTTGATGACTCGGGAAAAAAAGCGTTGATAGCAGATAAGAGCGTTCTACGTTGGCTGGGACAGTGTTGTAGAACTTCCAAGGTGGACATAGCACACGGTGTTTGGGCCAAATCTTCTACAATGTTGTAGTTTTGGGCAGCCCGTGAATTAGGATTGAAGGTAGATTTCCGGATGGTGCTCTTAGGAGGGCGTAAGATAGAGTCAAATGAAGGTTTCTCAATCTAAAGTGGCCCAGATGGAGGACTAATAGACGAAGGATTAACGGAGGAGGGTAACGGCTCCGGTGCGGAACCATTAGTAGTCTTCGATTTATCAGGTTTAAATGGTGTGTCATACATCGCAGAGCGAGTGGTCAAGTTAACTCCGTTGAACATGTAGATGTGGGCACTTGTCGAGGCCTCATCATGGGGCGGGTTGGAACTGCCCCCAACAGTGGGGGTTTGAGCAACCAAAGATTGCTGCTGTGGAAAAGGTTGAGTAAGCACAACGGGTTGTGAATTTCCATTAAAAATATTGGCCACTTCATCGCGATGTGGACAGTCTCGGGTGTAGTGATCGTCACCACAAATGAGACATGGGAATTTCGGTTTTCGTTGTGGTTGTTTTTCGGCAGCAAGGGTTTGCGGTTGATTTTTTGGTTGTTCGTTGTTATTGTTTTTCTTTGGTTTGTTTCTCGCTTTCTTCTTGCCCCCAGGTTGTTGTGAAGGGGTCGATTGGACTGCATTCACATCAAAGACCTGAGTTTGAGGGGGGGTAGAAGAGGGTGCAGTCGAGCTGGGAGCAGCTGTCGAAGCGGGTCGCTGAATCGTTCCAGCCAACTGGGTAGTAGATTGGGTTTTGACAGAGCCAATAATTCCATCCGTGTGGGAAGCAGATGATAGTTTGGATGGATCATTGGTGGCACGGGTAGCGTTCGATATCAACTCGTACAGAGTACTAGATTGTGAATAGACTAAGTCTGAGTACTGAGCTCGGGCAATGGCTTCTTCCTCAGTGATTACACCACCCATGGCAACATCACGAGCAATCTAGGGTAACAATGATTTAGTGAACCATTCCACTAACAATTGGTCAAGAATGACCACTTTGATTAGCCTTCGTCGTCGTCTCCATTCATGGATATGATCAGAGATATGTACGGAATTTGTTTGACGAAGGGAGGTTAATAGTTCAGTACCCGTCTCGTATTGAATGGGTAATTGGAAATGTGTGAGGAAGGACATGGCGAGGGAGTTGAAATCGTGAAAAGCTATGCGTGGTAGTTCAATATACCATTTCGCCGCGGAACCCGTAAGCGTTCATTGGAAAAGACGCAAACGTATAGAATCGTCCATGAGGGAGTTGGATGAACACCACAAATGGAAAGTCATCACGTGGTTGTTTGGGTCTTCTCCAGAATTTTCGTCGAATTTTGGGATATCAGAAGGAAGTTTAGTTGGAATAGCTGGCCAAACTAGAGAATGATAAATAGGGTCATTCGTTAACCGAGATAAGTCTGGAAGGTCCAGGGTAGCTAGAAAAGGTAGTTGTTGGTTAACCTATGGGTAATGCTAGTGTGGCATGGGGACACCAGTGGGGCCAATCACTGGGTTATGTGGATAATTGTAACTAGTGGGCCCTCTTGTATGGGGTTGTTTTTTACCAGGGTACACAAGATTCGAGGTGTTTTGAGGAGCATGTGTGAGTAGAGGATAACCGGATGGGTTTTGAGGGTTATAGGTTGGGTTTGGCATTTTTCCATAAGGGGGTTGTTGCAGAGTCTGAGAATTGTGTCCTACCGAGAACTATGGATTTCCCGGAAAAGAGACTTTCCACGGATTGGGTGTGGCAGACACATTTTGTCTGTATGGTTGATGGTATACTTCGGATTGAGGCTACCCCCCAGCATGAGGGTGCCCCCTGAATGGAATTTGTCCTCCGGTGGGAGGATGTCCCCCAGCTTGAGGTAGAGTTCCCAGAATTTGAGAACCAGATGTAAATCACTGACCGGTGCCACTGAGCAGATTAGGACCACCAAGATCGGTCCCTCCGGGTTGTTGGATAGGTATGGAACTTTCTGGCATAACTTGGGTAGTAGTGGTTTGGGTATTCAGTGCTCTGAACCCAAAAGGGAGTGTAGGTCTTGGTGTTACACGTGTGCCAATCACAGCTTGGTTGACCACTGCATTACCGGCAGGAATAGTCGGAATGTGAGGGACCATTGTAGAATGGGCCGTCTGGAGGGGAAGAGTAGACCTTGGGCCAATGGATGGTATATTCGGACCAACGGGCGGTGTGGCCGTAAAAGTGGTGGTACCGGTAAAATGGTTTAGGGGTACAGTGTAGGAAATGGGTGCATCAGTGCCCATCCCTGTTCCATAAAGATCTTGCACCATGCGCGGTGGACTTCGAACAATGTTTGCAGTCCAAAAAGGGTCATCGGCTAAAGGGTTTTGATGAGACCCAGCTAGAATGTCAGAAGGATTAACGACGACAAATTCACCAGCGGAATTGAGTTGGAGGACACGTCGTTCATATCCCTCCGAAATGCAGAAAGATTTTGGAGACTCTGAAACAATCCGAAAATTCTCTAAAGGAGTGGGAACTTCTTCCTCGGAAGTTGTAGTGTCTTGAACCTCACTCTGTTGAGGAGATTCCTCCATAGAATGAGGGGGTAAAGGGGTGTTTCCTTCCATATTTTCTAGAGGAAGTCCTTGTAGCCTCCGCGAATGGCGTGGAGGTTCGATGTTGGAAAAAAAGAGTTGGTGAAAAAGATCTATGGCCAACTACTGAAAAGAAATAGCATATGCTAATAAAATCTAAGAATCACAACCAAGAAAAAAGGACCTTCTCTCGATGATTGTACTAGTTGGTGATGAAATCCAATGTCGCGTGATCAAGTCAAGAAGGGGCGGGGATAGGGTGGAACAGTTACAATGATAACCTGCTTAATGGACTTATGCCTTGGTGCAAGCTTCCACGCAGTAATTATGGATTTACCCTCCAAGGAGACCAAGTGAGTTTGACCAATGTCTTCTCCAGGTACAGTGATACTTCCCTTCACCGTCACCTTGTGTAAGACCTTAAAGATTATGGCCACTAAGGTTACCAATTCGCAGTCAGCCCTTGGGCAGGAATAGTCGACAGTCCGATCCGAATGTACGGGCAGGGTATCGAGCCCGAAATCAACTAAAAGGCTTCCACGCAGTAATTGTGGATTTACCTTTAATCGATCCCCATAATACGATCTAACCACCACAATCAGTTAAACCACAGAGGGTTAGTCCCCGTAGCTTACCCGAATGCGACCTCATGCATAACCCCTGTGTGAGAGGAGGATCTCAGGCAGACTTATATGATAATTGGATTTAACTCTCCCTAACTCAGGATGCTAATGTTTGTTTTGGAAACTTTGGAGAGTTATGCTCACAACCTAATCCAAAGTACTAAGCCTAATCTACTGTTGATGGAGGATCCTAGAAAAGAAAATTTTCTAGATAATTTTTTAATTAGCATTCATTTTATAGCTATTCTTTACTCAAAAGGGGTGCATGGAAGTGAAACGAATGGAATTATGACTTAGTCCCAAAAATGCATCAAAGATGATAAGCAGTCATTTCTTTTTGATGAACATCTATCTAAGGGAGAGAGAGAGTTCTTTTCACTAACAAGCACAAATAAGGAATGTCCTCAAACAAATTTTCCTCAATCAAATCCTGATGTGATGCTAAAACTTTTTGAGATACCTTCTAATATGCACAATCAATCATGAAGATGCCTTCTATTGTTTGCATATGAATAATGATTAATTCAAAACAATGCTCGTCTTGCTAATTATCTTTTTGGATGAATGAAAATCAGACCAACACAAGCAAGAATCATACAAACAATACACCCTCTCGTTGTGATCAAAACAAGAAGTGAAAGAAGAGAAACAATCAAAGAGAAATCAAACTTCACACCAAAAGAAATGTCGAAGAACAGTGATCTTAACTAAAACCAAATGAAAAGATCTGTAGGCCTTTGATGACTTTCACCAGAGTTTTTCGTTCAGTCAAAAAGAGAGAAAGACAATGCATGGGTTTTAGACTCCAAATGGTAGAAAAACTCAACAACAATTGTGAAGAAGGCTACAAAATACAAACAAAAAGATGTTTGTTCTTCAAAGAAGACAGATTTCAAGGCTGGAAAGGAAGAAGGATTGACTCACAAGGTGACCCAGCAAGAGAAACACAGAGGTAAAACCCAGAAAAAGAAATTCTGGAAGGTTTATTGGCCAAAGGAAGGTTGGTGCTCTGTTGCCAAAGGCAAGGAGCATTGTAGCACTCTGTGTAAGGCACTTAGGGAGTGCTGGCACTCTGTTAACACAGGGACAGGGGCGCCAGGTTCAAAAATCTCTTAAAAATGTCAAAAATTCAAAAATTGCAGTTCAATTTCAACAATTAGGCTGAGTGTGATGGGGTAGGGAGCCAATCAGCTCATGAAACCAATCAAAAGAGGAGTGAACTAGGTATGAAATGATCAAGGGGTAAAACAAGGTCTATTTGGAGAAATCAAAACAACAAGTTTCGATTTGAGGACTCCCCAGTACGGTCGCCAGTTTCTGTTGTAGGAAAATCTCCCTGCGGACAGGTAGATTGCCTCAAAGAGCTAGACACTACTCTAAGACAGAAAGTGCTTAACGTGGACACCGACTTCCTTTCAAATTCATCCAAACTAGCACATGAGAAGGAAGGAGAACATCAGTACCTTTTTATCGATGTTTGCCCCTGCACGCTCCAAATTGAGCTCTGAACTCTCGCTCCTCGCTGAGTCCTGTAGACAAACAAAGTATGACCGCTTCCTACTCTATTGATGTTATCTTGAAAACAGATATATCTATCACTGATAGGTTCATGTGAGATCAGACACAAACTAGAAAGAAACAGGCCAAGAATGTCATATTGATGAGAATAACAATAGCAGTACTTACAATCGTAGATGTGAATGCGACAACTTCGTCAAGTCGCCTTTGTCTAACCCTTGCTCGAAAGATCCACAACCTGGATGATAGCAGCTTCACTGATCACTTCTCCTTTGACTGACTGTGTGTTCCCTATGAGATCATAGGTTTGATGCTAGCAATTCTCCCCTTTTTCACTATCATAGAGCCTGCTTATATAGGTTAAGAGGAGCTTAACCTCTTGAGTTATCTTTAGAACAAGTTGAATAACTTCCTCCTTAGATCAGGGATCTTTTGATGGAACCACGAATTCGAATGCGACTGCCTTATAAACTTAAGAGATCCTCCCCTTATTCTGCTCAATGGGCCAACTATTGTCTCAGATTAGGCAGCGCTCCCTCAAAAGGGGCATCAGAGTGCTATAGCGCTCCCTAGGAAGCATGAGGGAAGCGCCAACGCTCCAAAGATGGATAGCGCTCCCTCTGAGGGGAAGACCAGCGTTATAACGCTCCCTGAGGCCTTGTAGGGGAGCAACAGCGCTCCTAAGGCTGATGTAGGGGAGTGCTCACCCTCAGAACCTTTGTTTAAGAGCTCTTCTCAGGTGATAAGAGTTCCTTGACTTCAGTTAACCAGTTCTCCTTCTCCAAATCAAGTGTATGAGATGTTCTAAGTGCCTCCTTAGTGTCGTCGTTATGGCAGTATGCTTGAACAACGTTTGCGACACTTGTGAACAACTTGCGACACTTGCGAAAGTTGTAAGGAAGATGCGACACTTACTACAATTGAGAGGAACATGCAACACTTATCCAGTTGAGTAATTTTGACGTGTAACACCTAGGACTCGCAAAATGCCAGACTCCGACTCCCTTCGGATCTCTGACAAACATCTCAAATGAATGGACATTTCAGATCGCTCCTCGCATTTTCGAGACTTCTGATGTCCCGACTTTCACGACCTCAGGAACTCTGATTTCTCGAATGTTGATATCCCGATGTATAGTGCCCAGATCTCCGGAATGGATGATTGCATGACACACATCCTCTCTCAGATGGACGGCCTAGATTTGTGTCGGGGTTTTCAAGGTGGACTTACCCGATCTCCTGTCCATGGGAATGACGATATCCCGACTCCTGACGCCTCAATCTCTGCCACGTGTCTTCACTGATGGACGGTCCAGATCGTTTCTGGGAAGTTTCCCATGGAAATTCCCGATCTCATGTCATCGAGACTTTTGATTTTTCGATATGTGAAACCCCGATGAGCCAACCCTCCTTTCGAGATTTTTTTTCCTTCTGTTCACGAGCTTAACCCTCGCGCAACTTCTATCAAGTCCGATGGCTGACGAGTATCTGCTCAAGATATGATGGCTCAGATCTGTCCCACCTCATGCATTCTTCCACTACTTCGCAGATGTGGAAAGATCAACGGTCCAAATGTTCTCATGGACCTTTGGGGGAGGAGTCTACGATCCTGATTTCATCGCTATTCACAAAGATAGAGAGAAAAGGGGCAAGGTATGTAACGCCCTTGTTACTTTCGTCAATCTGACGGTCATGAATGACCATGGGTCTTTCAACAGGATCTCATCCGTCGATTCGTGACTTATCCCTACACTGCTACTAATGAATTTTAAAAGGGACATTCCTCCTCGTACAGGGTTATTAAGACTTGCACATTCAAGTCCTTTTTCCAGGTTCTTGGTAAACCTTTCCAAGGAGGGAATCTCTACAAAGAGGTCTATTCTGGGGCTTTCCTAGAGACAGACAAAGGGAAACAAACTCCCGAGGATGGACTGCAAGTCTGACTTGGTTCAAATCATGCATAATTAAATTCATTTATCAACATAAGCCATGCGTGGTCTTTCTGTTATAAGCATATATCTAACATTTCTTATCAAAACACTGCACAGACATTCTTATACTGTAATAGTTCACAATTTCACAGTTTATGAGCATATATGTCAG
>CBVK0101367146.1:0-10577 GCA_900067695.1 Picea abies | reverse complement strand
AAAATAGTAAATTACCAAAATTGCCAAAAAACCGTTTTGAGCCAGTTGGAAAAGATGGTGGCCATCGATATCCACCTGGATCACAACACGAATTAAGGGAGAAGTTTCTATGAACTTCTCAAAGGAACGAGATAAATTGTCGAGTTTAGATCAGAAAATAGGACTGTAAAAGAAAGGATTTGGTTTGTATAAGGAAATCAAATGAAGATTAAATTTGAAGCTGCAACAGAGTTTTATAACTTTGAACTTGTATACAAGACTGACATAGTGTTTTGTGGAGATCCTTGTACAACCCCATTATGGTTTTATCGAACAACAAATCATTTGGTAGGCTGACATACTATGGTTATTGACCAGTAAGGTCATAATTTTTGGTATCAAAGAAAGTTAATGCTTTTTGAAATTCTATAAGAGATACATAGAAAGAGACAAAGTTCAATAAAAAGAAACCTGTACATATTATGTAGACAGGTATAAAAATAAATTGGATATATAATTTTTTTAAGGATTATTTCAAATCAATGTCATTCCAACCAAATAAGCAGAGGAGACAAGATCTCAGGACAGATCTTACAGGTAATGGATTTTATGATTTGAGATAACTCTGGTTAAGATGTAATTATGATTGCAGGTAGGAGTAGAAGGAGAAGGAATGGTGGAAGCCATTGATAGCCAATAGAGATGTGATAGAGAACATGTGTAGCTCTTAGAGGATGAAGAGAATCTTGTGGAAGAACCTTGCAACAACGGATGTTGTAGATACTTCCAACTGAAGATTGGAAGTGAGGAGAACAAGAGGAGTTCTTAGATAATGTGAGTAAGTGCAGAGCCAGAGAAGAGAACAAGAGTGCTCAAAAGGTTCCAGTGGAGAGAACCAATAATATAAAAGGCCAAAGCTCAGGAGAAGCTTGATGACGTATAGAGTAGCAAGGTGAGGAGACTTGCTACAAAGGATTAATGCAGCTCACAATGGACCAGGAGAAGTTTACAAGAGAAGAAATGGAGATGACCATTGATGGTCATGTCAAAGGTTCAGAGAGAATCCATGACCAGAGGAAAGAGGATGCCAAAGTAGTTGGAAAAATAAGAATGATTCAAGAGGAGATTGATAGAGAAATGGTTGAGTTGAAGGAACAACTCAATAACATAAGACAACTGCTACAGAGGAATATTGAGGAAAACCAGAGACAAGGATGGAATGTAAAGAAGAAATTCAAGTGGCATGTGATGAAATTGTTTGTAAGGAATTTGAGGAATAGATTAAAGATCTTGAAGCACAAGTTGAGTGCTTGGCTGAAGAAGGAGAAACTCAGAGGAGTTGAGTTTAGAAATAGGTCACTGGTAGAGGAAGAATTTCACTTATGTGAACTAGAGAAAGGATTGTTCCTTAATGAATAGGAGGAGGAAGAATAGAGACATGTTGAGAGTCTCATGAACTATTTGGAAATTTCAGATCATCATAAGGATGTGCTGATAGAAATATCAAATGAGGCTAGAGAGCCTTATGTTTTTAAATATGACAATTTGTGTATGGTTGCAGGTTTTGCAGATAATGAAGATGGACAGTCATTTGAAGATGTCATAAATCTAGAGGAAGCTAAAGGAGGGCATAACTCAAATTTTGTTCTAAAGGAAGATAAAGAAACATCATCTCATAAAGGTTATGCAAGAATAAGAGATGGATAATTTCCTCATGAGGGCATACTAAAAGAGATTCTGATGAATGAAATGGATGACAATCTTATGTCAGGAGGAGGAGATACAAACCCTAAGGAAGAGATGGAACTCTTAGAGGATTGACTGGAAATGGATACATGTGATGAATATTGCATGGAATCTACAAATGTAGTTCAAGTTAATTTTACTGATTTGTTTGATGAATTGTAATTCTTGGAGAAGACGATAGTAGACCAAAAGGTGCATATTCAACATGAAAAATTAGAATTGGAAGGAGAAAGAGTTGTCTTGAAAGAAATTAAGGTGGATAAAGCTGCAGAGTATGCCCAATAGGTTGTAAAGGAGGTATTTTCAAACTAAAATTGAATAAGAGTCTTATAACTCGTATGCAAGGGGAGGATATGTAGTATCAAGTGAGATATAACAATAACAAATGTCATTCAAGAAGTAATGAAATGTACCAGCAAAAAGATAAATTTGACATAGATATTGATGAGATATAGATGTTGATGATGAGAGAACCTAAGAGGAGGCATAATAAAGTAAGAAGTACAACCAAAAAAAAAAGTATAGCGGACTATAATGATTTGCATCAGCAAAGCAATTACACAACAACAACATAAAATTTGGAAGCCTAGAGGATTGAATACATCAGTGATTGAACACCAACATGAAAAGATGGGTGCACACCAACAACATTAAGCATGGGATCAAGGAGGACTTCAACTAATGGAATTCATGATCAAGAGATCATGAACATTTTTGTTCCTTGGGAATTTGATGGAGGAGCATCCTACCTCCAAAATTAAGCACATTTGAATATGGATAGGGGGTCTTTGTTTTACTAAGGGAGTGGGTTCCCTAATTCTTAATTATTTGTAAAATCCTATGTTTTATTGGAATTCTAGAAGATTGAATTAATCGGGTTGGAATATATGTAATTTAGTTGATCTCGAGAGGTTGTGAGAGTTAGAGAGAACCTAAGGGTAAGTTAGAGATCCCAGGAAGATTTTGTGGATCTAGGGGATCCTAGAGATTGTAAGTGAGGATTTTATGGATCTAAACAAATTATGGTTCAAAATCCTCTTTACATAAGTATTGTGAGCTTAAAGGGCATTGGGAGAGGCCATCCAGCAAAAAAATCAGGCCAAAGAGTGAAATTGAGAGAGATCATTAGAGGAGAGAGGCCATATGCTAAGTTTGTGTACAATATTTGAGTAAAGAAAACACTATGTTCCAATGTTCATTGTTAATTAATGTTTAAAGTATCTATTCTGATTAGGAGATATTGGTACCTTTGAAATATTGATAATCGTTCTCTGTGTTGAAGAGTTGCAAGTGTCTTCGATCGTGATTGTGGTATAATAATTCCCTTTCCAAATCGTGTATGAAGGTTTCAAAATTGGATCGATGGTTGCAGAATAAGAAACCAATTGGAAACCATCTTGCACAATCGAGAATTAAGTGTCGTCAATTGTTGATCATATCATAGATCAATGAACCTAACTTATTCAATTGCAACTAAATATTAATCCCAAAGGACTAGAGAGGAGGGTTATGGGCTATTAGATCCCTATTGTGATCCATTGTAACCATCAAATAAGGTCGAGCTAATTCCCTGAATCATGAACCGTCATATAGGTTGATGATGCACAGGAATCATTGAATCATGGATCAACGTAGAAGAGATGCTTGGAACCGTCAGATCATTTCCAGAGTTGATCATGACCATTGATATATGCCCAAACCTTCCATTAAGGTTTAGATCAAGCACATATATGGGTACAATCACATCTTGAAAAGATAAATTAACGATCATTAGGAGACCACGTGGAGATGGTTAAGTGGAGCATCCCATCGGGGTAATTTAGTGTCCGAAAGGAAGAAGGTTTGGAGTCGGTTTCATTGGAGTTCCATATGAACAGTTCTGGAGCAGGAAACTTGTCAGTAATTCGTTGATGTTAGACCCATTGTTGTTCATAAACTCCAACCATAAGAGTTCCTAAATTAGAGACAATCTAAAGGATGAGTCCGATGTACTGAGCATTGGGTATAAGTTTGAGGTTAAATTCTAGTCATTGGATCGTAGAGAAGGTGCACAGGAGTCATCGGATCCAGGTGATAAGCTGTGAAAGAATCTTGATCGTTCACTCAACCTTTGATTAAGTCCCAACCATAAATTGGGGTCGGAGGAAAGTTGCGCCACAGATAAAAATCCTACCATCCATTGGACTATCCTGTCAAGAGAGATCCACCATCAATCGAGATCTGTCATTGAAGCCTATCACACAATTTGAATTTGAATACAATACTCCAAAATGAGATATGATCGTCGATCCATAAATGTGATCAACGTTTTGGAGAAAACCTCACACGAGAAATTAGCTTGAAGGTTAATAGGACAAAACTTCCTTGAGGTTTGTATTTGAACATCGCCTAGTGGACATGTGTTGAGCATCAAAGTCATAGCGGCACCCATGAAAGTGGTTTTGGAAACCACACTCAACAACCCAATACAAATAAGGATAAAACCACCTTTTGCAGGTGGTAAAATACAACATCGCCTAGTGGACATGTGTTGAGCATCAAAGTCATAGCGGCACCCATGAAAGTGGTTTTGGAAACCACACTCAACAACCCAATACAAATAAGGATAAAACCACCTTTTGCAGGTGGTAAAATACCAATGATAAGCACCATTTGGTCTCGTTGGTCTAGCCCCTGGTCATAGCCTTTGATTATATGGATTACAATCACTAAGAAGTTAGCATTTAAGAAAAATGATTGTGCTCATAGCCATTAGTCACATGAATAGATGGGATAGTAGTTAGCGCTAAGGATTAAGCACCAAGTCGCAACATCAGGTCCCATGAGGAAGGGCTACGATTGTAGATTATAGAGATAAGAGAATGTAGGTGAAGCTTGGAGCCAACAAGAATTAAGGGAGAAGTTTCTATGAACTTCTCAAAGGAACAAGATAAATTGTCGAGTTTGGATCAAAAAATAGAACTATAAAAGAAAGGATTTGGTCCATATAAGGAAATCAAATGTAGATAGAATTTGAAGTTGCAACATAGTTTTATAAATTTGAACTTGTAGACAAGACTAACAGATTGTTTTGTGGAGATCCTTGGACAACCGCATTGTGGGTTTATCGAGTACACGATCATTAGGTAGGCTGCCATATTGTGGGTATTGACCAATAATATCATCAATAGGACGTGTGGTGCAATGTCACAGGCTCCTCTTCAAATATTTATGGTTTTTGGGTGACCAAATCTTCGACAATCTCTTGGGTTTCCAACAGTCCCTCTTCAGACTAACTGGGTTCTTAGATAATCTCATCTAAGTCCATTGCCTTGGGGATTTGTTGAGTTTTAGGTATTCCTATCCACATTTTCTGAGTATCCCTTTTTCTTTTAGCAGAGGTATATACAATGTGAGATTTTTCAAGATTTTTCTTTGTTGAGTCCTTATCGTCACCATCATTTGAGATTTCGGCGGGTGTTTTCTTTATCTCCAAACCACATCTCCTATGTTTTGTTCTTACTGGGGTGATTTTTTGAGACACGACTAGTGAAATAGGATTTTTATTCGTTGCTTCCCTACCTTACTATCGATAACACTCATTAGTGTTGGATAATTCCTCCAAATCATTAATATCTTGATCAGTTGAAGTCTTGGGGAGATTCAAATTATCCCCACCTCCTTATTTAAACTATTCAATTTTGGTAAAAAAGAGGAATAACCGGCTATGGTCATATCTATAGTATCATCAGGGTCGAAACTCTCCACAATTTCATCTTCACTAAGGCCGAGATGGTCAAATTGACCTGCAAGTTCATCTAAATGTGAGCTGTGTTTTACAAAAGCTTCTTCGACTTTCCAAGGAAACAGGATGAATTGTTTTTTTCTTTTCTCATTAAAGAAATGAGGTCAATATTTGTATTTCCTGCAAACTTCTATAATAAAATGTTTGTCTGATACATAGAAAGGGAGGAGAAGGGGTTTAGGAGAAGGGGTTTCTCCTCAAAACTGAATAACCTTATAATGTTGAATTCCTCTATAATTTCAAATACTCCTTTCTATGAGATAAATATGGAATCTTCGAGTGACAATCTTGACATGTTAGGGTCGAAAATCAATTTTTTAAATTCTGAAATAAAATTATTGTGAACTGGGTAGAAACGATATTGAGCTCTTTTCCGCCACAAGGCTAGATACCAAGCGAATATTGGTTCCACCTTAAATTTGACACTGTTTTCCCTTGGTAAGTCCTCAAAAACATGGCAGTAGTATATGGAAAAAATTAGATAGGATGTCATATAAAATTTTCAATTCTTCTTCAGATTACTCAGTTGAAATGAGTTTTCACTAGAAATAATGTGACCCCAGTCAATGAGAGAATTTTCATGCACAATGAAATGAATGATATAGATGATATTCCTTGGCATATAGGTCATGGATTCCAAACCAATAATATGAGAAAACAACTAAGAAATTGTTTTGCATGGATATTTCAAGGAACTTACCTCAATCTTAGAAGTACTGGTGTTAGTTATAGAGTCAACCAAATATTTCTCAAGGAGATCTTCTCCTCCTCTGTGTTCTTTGAGGAATTTGATGGCTTATTCACCCTTGAATTTCATGGTGGGTGTCAAGAGTCGTAACATTCTTGTGAACACTGAAGGATATAGGAATATAGGCTACTATCCTTAGAGCTGGATTATTCTCTTCTTTGAATTGAATTTATCTTTACACCATTGAGCTAGCTCTTTAAAATATGTTACCTCTAGAACACAACCAGCTAGGGATATACCTGAATTCCAGACTTGGTTTATCTTTTTCTCAGTAGGAGAGAGGGCCTTGTAGTAGTTTTAAGCTCACGACCACTGGAACTCTTGATCTTCACGTCCGAGCGTGTTTAGTGATCCCGACAATACAACTATTTTCTCTTACTTTACATTATTTACACTACTTTCTATTCTTACCAATATGTGGCACTACTATCAATATAATGTTTTTCATCTTGGCATATTAGTTCTTATTTAACTTACCATGTAATGATTTGATGATTAATCGTCGTAGCTCTTATTTCAAAGTTACCGACCTATATGATGAGATTTTGAATTTATTACAAGGATTATGAAATATTCACCACTTTAATAATGACATTATGTTCACACAAGTGGCGGTTGATGTGGCAAGGGGAAATAAATGCAACCGGGAAATGGTGATGTGATGTCGTGGGAGATGGAAAATGGTTAGGTATGGAGGTGCGAAAAGAGGTATGGAAAGTGCATTATGGTGAACACAGGATTGCGAGTGTGGGACACAAGACATGGGGAGTGGAAAGATTGAAAAAGGGAATGACTCTCACATCATCAATGAGAAAATTTGGCTAAGTATGGAAAAGGGTCAATATGCAGATTGCGAAAGTAAGAGAATCATTTTATAGAAAATGGTACTGTGGGTCTATGGGACATAGGACATGAAAAAAAGGTAAGTGGAATAGATAAGTGTCCCCCATATACATTCTAAGAAATCAACTAATTATAAAGGTAGAAAGTGCATTTTGGAGGACGTGGAGATAAAGGTGCAAATTGAGGGTAGCGTGATTGTAGGACATGGGACATGGGGAATTGCAGGTCTGGAACATGTTGGACTCCCGCATGATTACTTATGCATCGCTTGAAAATATATAAGTGTTGAAGTTTTAAAAGAGGAAAAATGACCAAGTATAGATACATAGGCTTGTGGGTCTGCAGACCTAGAAATTTGGTTGTAATGTGACCCGCAACCCGCGGTTTATAGGTGAAAAAAACTAAGTAAGAAATTTCATGAAGTAAGGAAAATCAAAAGAAAAAGATTAAGGATAAGTTTGTATGTACTAAAATTAATCAATGAATGTGGATCAAGATTTAGCTCCAACTACAAGACAATGACCCCCTAAGGGTTGCTGAGAATCCTGAATCTTCTTACATTAGGTTAATGGAGTAAAAAAAAAAAGGAAAAAAGAAGAAGAAAATAAACCGATGAGGGATATACAAAGGAGTACCAAAAAAAACTATGTATAGGTTTTGAGTTGGGGATTTTAACAAAATAAATGTTTAATATATTTCCCATTCACAGGCAATGATTGAATCATTCCTTTCATATCCTTCAATAAGTATGAATTGTAACCAAACTCCTTTTCAATTTGATATGGGCCAATCCAAAGAGATTCAAACTTTGTTTGAAAATACACTTTTTCTTTTGCTTTGTTCCATAGCAAAACCAATTGATCCTTTTGAAAATACTTTGAAGTAGTACTCTTGTCAAAATATATTTTAACCACTTATCTTCTTCTTATTGCTAATATCGTTTGTTTTTTTTGTTCTTTAAGTTGCAAAAGTTCATGGTATCATTTTTGCAATGATGGTTGTTCCTGTTTATATTCGACATCTCTAGTAAGTACAAGGGAATTCAATTCCAAATGTAGTGGTAATCATGATTATTTTCTATACACTAAGGCATGTGGAGAATATCCAATACTATCTTTTGGTGTAGGATGGCTTTCCTAGAGTGCATCTATCAACTTTTTATGCAATTGTTATGGTTAGCCTCAATTGTCTTCTTGATGATTTGAATTAATGTCTTATTTTATTATTATTCCAAACCATTTCCTAGTGGATAATAATTGGATGATTTCCCCATGATGATTCCATATTCTCCATAGAAGTTTGTAAATTTTGACCTGATGAATGTTGAGCCATTGTTTGTTATGAATTTTTACGGTACACCAAATATTGACAATATATTTTCTTTTAGAAAGTGAATCAATTGCTATGAATTTGCATTTATTAAAGCTACGACTTCTTGCCACTTTGTAAAGTAATTAGTTGCAGTGATAATATAAGCATGCACTTTGCTAGACTTAAGATTTATTAGACCAATCAAATCTAAGCCCCATTGTGTGAATGGTTTCTCCACCATTGTATACCGTAATGGCATTGCAACTCTTTTCATTTTTCTTGAAATTTTTTGGCATGGAGTACATTTTTGAATCAACTCATAAGCATATTTGAACATAGTTGGCCAATAATAACCAACCCGAATTATTCTGTGCGCTGTCACAATTGGCGATAAGTGTCCTCCACAAACACCATTATGAAATTCTTGAAGAATTTCTTTGGAATTTGAATAATCTAAGAATCTTAATAGAACACCATCAATTTTTTTTCAGAACAATACATCTGAGACTAGAAAATATTTATTTATCTTCATTTTTAATGTTCTTGTTTCTTTGAAGACATTTTAGGAGGGAAATGACCAAATTTCAGATGGAAAATTATGTCCTTGTACCATCCTGATTTTGCTAAATGTGTTCCGTGTATCACAACATCAAATCCATTGGGAGGATAAATCTTCACAGCTTCAATCCCAGTCATAAATTTACATAATCCATGACCCTTAATGGCTTTCGAAGATTTAATTTCCAAATCATATTCTTGAAGTGTTTCCACCCAATTTTCCCATCTTCCTTCTCTGAGTTGTTGATTAAGCAACATTTTTACAGGTGAAGGTGGAACATAAGCAATGACGTGGGATGATAGAATGCATCTTCTAAAATGAGAAATTGCTTTGACCAAGGAAATAACTTGCTTCTCAATGATTGGATAATTTAATTCATAATCATGCAAGGTTTTACTCATGAAAGTGAATGGGAGTTCTTCAGGTTTTTTTATTTGTTTGGGTGAGGATAAAGGCAATAGTCTCTTCTGAAGAAAATGAGTACAATATGAATTCTTTATCAAAATCCGGGCCGACAAGAATAGGGGTAGTAGTGATAACATGTTTTATTTCTGTGAAATCTTTTTGAATATATGGTTTCCATTCAATTTTTTTTTTATCTTTCTTCAGTAGTTTGTTTATTAACTTGACAATGGTAGCATAATCTGGGATGAAGTGTCAAACAAAGTTTATATTCCCAAAGAAATATTGTACTCCTTTTCTTGATGTCAGAGGATTTAGTTCATTTATTGCATTGACTCTTTCTAGATCAATGTATACTCCTTTTCTCCCAACATGGCCTAAAATCCTTCCTTTTTTATGGTGAACAATCACTTTTTTGGATTCAAGGATATTCCATACATTCTACATATTTCAAAGACCTATATGAGGTGTTTGATATGTCTTTCTCTTAATTTGGAATAAATTGTTAGGTCATCTTGGTATTTTGCCATAAATTTTCCAATGAGATCTTTGAAGGCATGGTCCATTGCTATCTAGAATGTTGCACCTGCATTCTTCAATCCAAGTGGCATTCTAATATAAGCATGCATTACCCATCGTGTTATGAATGTTTTTTTTTGTCTATCTTCTTCTACTAAAAGAACTTGATTATATCCTATAAATCCATCCGGCATGGACATCAAGGAAAAACTAGTGACATGTTGACGTAACATCTCCATATCAGGTCGTGGTTAATTATCTTTAATGTTTTCTCGATTGAGGTCTCTGAAATCAACACAAAGGAAAATTTCCCCACTCTTTTTTATTACTACCACAAGATTTGAAAGCCACTATGAATGTATGATAGAAAAAAATATACTTTCCCTTTTTAATTTTTCCAGTTCTATCTTCACTAAAGGCTTTATCTTGGGATTTATGATTCTTAATTTTTTATTGAAAGGTTTAAATCCCCCTTTGAGTGATATTATATGCTAAAATATAGAATTGTCATATTCTTTTAAATCATCATAACTCTAAGAAAAAATGTCCTAAAATTATTTAAAAAGATGAGTATATTGATCAATTTCTTCAGTAGTGCAATTGGTACCCATATTTATGTATTTTGGAAAATCAGAAGTACCAATGTTGATCTTTTATGTTTTTTGATATTTTTTGATAGATGGTTC
>CBVK0101367139.1:0-12500 GCA_900067695.1 Picea abies | reverse complement strand
AAATTAGACATAAAGTACATAGTACAAGGTACTTCCCTCATGTGTTTAGAAGCTCACAAACATAAGGGGACCACTTTCCAAGGTACCCAAATCTCAACACTCCCTCTTATCGAGGAAAGTGCCTGTCACCACCAATATCATCCCTATAGTGGACATGGTTGCCTCTTGGCATATACTTGGTGAGTATGGCTATACCCTGATCAATGAAAGTAGTCTGACATAGATCTGTTCAATCTGCGTGATCTATAGATGGAAGTGTCTCTCCACCTATCCAAGATCACCTAGATCTTGACATCACACCAAAGATCTCCACCTTGGTCTCCCACCAATGATTTCTACCTCCTGGCATCTCGCCAATGGTCACTACTCTTGGAATCTCACCAAGAGTCACTCTCTTGGTATCTCACCAAGAGTTTCCCCCTCTTGGTATCTCACCAAGAGTACCAGGATCTCAACATCTCACCAAGATCCTCAACTTGGCCTCTCGCCAAGTAGCTTCCACTTGAAGTGGATCCAGAACCTGATTTGCCCGTCTTTGTAGCCAAGTGAGGCTCAAGCCTCCATGGTGCCCTGCCGCTCCTCCTCATCAATCTCTGGTGCTCTGAAGCTGTAGCACCAACTCTCTGTCTGCTCGACAACTCTGAAACTGAAGCTATCCTGGGTGGACCAGTCACCCCCTCTAATGATGTTGTCCAAGGAAATTGAGTTTGATCTCCCTCTGAGTCATTGCTATGAGTCAGTCGGTCCTCCTCAACTCTGTCTCCCCATCTAATGCTGGATGGT
Source organism: Picea abies (assembly GCA_900067695.1). NCBI lineage: Eukaryota > Viridiplantae > Streptophyta > Pinopsida > Pinales > Pinaceae > Picea > Picea abies. Next base: position 11,717 of record CBVK0101367139.1, on the reverse strand, counting down.
GTAACAACAGACAAAGTAGTCATGAATGCACACTCTCTCACAAACTACTCATCGAACTCAAGCTCCTCTGCTGTTGCTGCTGAAACATCATGCTTCTTCTTCTTCTTCTTGGGACACTGTTCTGCATAGTGACCCAAATCCCTACAAGCAAAGCATCTCACTGAGCTCATATCTCTCTTCGTCACATTGCTGCTCTCTCCTCCCTATGGTGGGGCCCCAAACTTGGGACCCTATCGACCTCCCCGACCTGTCTTCTTCTTTCCCTTTGTCGAAAGAGCAAGATCCTCATCACCCTGACCTGACTGCTGCTGCTGTTGTCCAGAGGCCTTTGCTACAAGTCTAGTCTCCTCTGGACGAAGTCATCCCACATCCTCTCCCATGTGGGCATGGCCTCCTTGGAAACAATGTCGCGAACGAATGGACCCCATGGTTTGGTGAAGCTCTTCAAAGCTGTCCTCACCATAGAGTTGGGGTTCACCACCTCTCCGATGGCTCCAAGCTCGCCTCTGATCTGGGTGTACCTACTAAGGAAAGAAGTAACCGACTCATCCTCGAGCATGCGAACGCCCCTCAGTTGATCATGAAGAACCAACTTTCGGTTTATTAGAGTTCTCATACAACTTGCATAGAGATGCTCACATCTCATATGCATAATCTTTCCCAGTCAAGTGGGGAATGATATGATCTCGTACTACATCACATATGGTCCTCTTTGTCTTGTTGTTCCTCTTCCTAAACTCTGCCACCAAGATGGGGGCAGTAATAGGAATAGCAGGAACAAGCGCCTCAACTATATCCCATAGTTCGAGGTCCTCTAAGACAAAGACTATCCTCGCCTTCTAAGGCGACCAGTTGCTAGCCCCAACTAGCTTGTCTTCCACACGCATATGAGATGTTGACATGTCTTCCAAACTGCACTCCAACTGATGCTCAAATTGCAAAGGAACATTGCCTCACTCCTGTCAACACAGGTGTGAAAAGAGGCAAGCGAACTCTGACCTCACTCCTAGCAATATAGGTGTGAAAAGAGGTCGTGAAATACAACCTCACTCCTGTCCACGCAGGTGTGAAAAGAGGCTGTCTAAACTATGCACAAACTGCTCTACAATCTTCTACAAAATTCTGCCTGCAAACAACCACTAAACACTGTTAATGACTGTCCACAAAATATGCCAAGAAGATGTACATAACAACCCACTCATATGCTGTCCAAACTACTAAAAAATCAGCTCTGATACCATGAAGAGTTTCCAGGTCCTATCAAGCTGCCAACTAGGTCTGTCTTTGACCTCAAGTTGGCTCTAAGTTTCAATTGTCAATGAAGGTTTTGTTGTTGTTTTAGGACAACCAATGGTTCAGGAACTTCTTGCTGATTTGTTACGGTTACATTCACAATTTTAGGTGCTCTAGCATGTATTTTTAGTCACCAAGGGTTAGCACATGCATACTAAAATAAATGTAACACACCTAGAGATATTTACAGCTGAAAATACAGTAGTTCTACACTCTTAACACATGAAATTTAACACTAGTATTTTTGGTCAACATAACCCTGGATAAAACCCACCCAGGGAAAACTAGTTTAGTATATATGTCTATATATGAGGAGAATAGATGGTGGAATACAACAAGTACAGAATATAGATGACCTGATACAATAGCAGTATCAACTTGATCCAAGCTGAAATACAAGTCCAAATAAAGCCTGTTGAAATACATCTTATTTCAGCATACACTTAGAATAAATTAGATTTCAGCCTCCTATAAATATCTAACAGCCATACCACTGTTCTTTATGAGCTGAAATACTATTAACCAAGTTCTGAAATAAAATAGCAGCGGAATACAAATATGAACAGCAGATAGTAACCCACATTTGGCACAAAAATCTGTGCATAAACACTTGGAGAAATAGTAAAAAAATAGGACAGATTTTGAGAAGAGTGTCTCTTTATTCAGCTTAAGGAAAAATTCTGAGTATATCAGCAGTTTACAATCAACATTTAATGAGCTGTACTTTTACCCTATTTGAGCAGAAATTTCACATAACCACTGTACAAAATAGTCTTGAGATCTATGGCATAAAAGGTAGATACAAACACAAAATATGCACTACCTAGCTTAGACAAAATAAGATAGATGCAACACTTTTCCTCCATCTTTATCTCACATTCTTCACATGAAATTCCGAGTGTTTTAAACTTAGATAGATAGTATCCAATGCAAGAAAAGTCACTTGGACTTAAAGTCAGTACTTGATTTTCTAACTATTGTGCTCAAACAATATTGAGTTTACCAAACACAGATTCAATATTTTCCCAAGCTTCATCGGGGTCATCAATTTCTTTAAGGTGGAACCTTAAATTAGGAGAGATGGACATTCCGATTAGTTCACATGCTTTGTCACTCCTATTAGCCCATTTGACTTTCTTATCATCATCGGGTTCTTTTTCCTTTCCCAAGGTAATCCGATACAAGTCTTTACTTCTTAATAAATCCTCCATATGAGATTTCTATTGGAAGTAGTTGGTGTTGGTAAGCAAAATATTACTGGAATAAGCCATATTAAATATGTATATAATATGGATTTAAAAACTGAAACTGATTATATGGATGAAAATATCTCGAAAAATTAGGTGGTTTAAAAAAAAACGGCACTAAAAACGAATTTCGGATGTGAAAGTTATGCCTTAAAAAAAAAAACATAAACGGTAACCAAAGGACCACGTGGTGGTGTAAATTGTTTTATGAAGTGACCTACTTTTATAAAGAGAAGTGGGGATCACTTTTACAATGAAGTTATTTTATAAAATAAAAGATGCATGCAAAATACACAACTATAAAATAAAATATTAAAGCTATTTATAGTGATTCACTTTTATAACTGAAGAGAAATACACTTTACAATTGAGCATGAACTTTAAAAAAAAAAGTAACAAAAAGAGAGACTTGAACTCAAGACCTCTTATTTAATAAGACAACTTTTAACTAAATGGTCTAACAAAACATATTGTGTTGTTGTTGTTTAACAAGAGGATTGGGGCATCGTTGTTGTTTTTTAGCAATATGATTGGGGGTGTTGTTGTTTTTGTTGAAGACGACCTTATAGAGCATGCAAAAAAGAAAAACTCTTTTCACATAAGAAATTTTTTTCTCTTCTCGATGACAACATGGGTTAGATCTCGGTTAGCTTACCCAGAAAATGCACATTTTCCTATCTGTTTTTTATTTTTCGATATCGCACAAGGCACAGGGAAAAGAGCATACACATATATAAAAGAGTAGCAATCCAGAAACAAATAATATAAAACTGAAATAAAACCAAAATAATACTCTGCAAAAATTTAAAAATGGCGTATTCAAGCTTTATACCTCCAAATTTAACTGAAATGGCCATATCTTGGGCAAACAGAAACATTTTCGAGTGAAAAGAAAAGTGTTCCTGACTGAAACGAACACTCCAAACGTAATGGAACAATCCTCTCAGCCCAAAAATGTACGCAAATGGAAGAAAATGGAGATGAGGAAACTCGGCTTCATGATCTCGATCTACAACATGAGCGAGTCTTCAAACAGGCTCTGATACCATGTTTGAAAACATAGGTATTCCAACAGAGGACAAACACCTTCAATAACCACTCACACAACCAAATCAAAGATCAACATATCGATTTTTTGACGTGGTAAAACCCCTACGGGGAAACATCTATGGCCCCAGCCAACGCGACCACTTGGAGCAGTTTATTAATGAAAAAGAAAAATATTACAAAGAGTTTTTACAAGAGAGTTTCTCACAATCGATCATCTAAAAATGACCCTCCATGCTCTTTAAATAGAGATCATGGACCAATCAGGTGTTAAACCACAGATCAATGCCTGTTAAGATCAAGGAGAATATGAACCGTTGGATCACTCTATGTCGGGGACATATCGTGACTGTTGGATTTCCTAACTACAAATGCATACAAATGCATACTAAAGAAACACACTTTTACCTAATGACAAATTAGACCAAGTAGATCTTAACTAACTCCTAAGTGTCTAAATATCCTAACACTTCCTAGATGCCAAGTTATCCTCGAACTTAACATCTTATTTCACCATTGTCTTTCGTTGTGATAGAATGAATATCTTGTAATCCTTTGAGGTCTCACTATACCCCACAAAAAATTCCATTTTCACATGAATACTTCGGGTTCATCCTCTTCTCCACAGGGACATGGATGTAAACTGGACAACCAAAGATCCTGAGATGCCCAATCTTTGGCTTCACTCCTGTGAATTCCTCCTCATGAGTCTTGTCCCCCAAATCCTGTGAGGATTCATGTTCTGCAAATACACTATTGTGTTACATGCCTTTGCCCAAAGAAACATGGGCAAAAGCTGATCATGAATCATAGCCTTTGTAGAATTGATGATGGACCGATTCTTTCTCTTTGTAATCCCATTCTATTGAGGGTTGTATGAGATTGTTAACTCCCTTTTGATCCTTGCCTCCTTTCCAAAATCCTTGAAGTAATTGGAGGTGTACTCACCTCCATTGTTCAACCTTAAGACCTCTATTTTCTTACCTGTCTAGTTCTCCACCTAGGCCTTGAACTCTTGGAAAGACCTCATCCTTGGTCTTCATAAAGAAGATCCAAGTTTTCCTGGAGAAATCATCAATGAATGTCACATAGTATGACAATCCTTGCACGGATGCTACTGACATCGGTCCACACACATCTGAATGAATAAGATCCAAGATTCCCTTGGACTTAATCTCACTTCTTGGAAAAGAATCCTTTACATTCTTTCCAAGTGCACACCGTCTGCATACGCCCTGCTGCTTAAAACTGAAATCTGGGAGACCAATGACAATCTCCCTCAGAATCGACAATGACCTATAATGTAGGTGTCCCATCCTCCTATGCCATAACTCACATAGGTTGTCATTGTCATGTATCAAGGCCTGAATAGGCTTTCTCTGCAACCTGTACAGGTTTCCCTCTCTGACCCCAATGACCACTATTGTGTCAGGGCTAGCTCCCTCTGGACATATGAGTACTTGCCCCTTCTGAATGATAATGACAAAACCCCTGTTCTCCATAACCGAGACTAAGAGAAAGTTCTTCTTCAGTCCTGGTACATAAAGCACATCCTGAACATCAAACGAATTTCCCGAATCAAGTTGGAACAAGATTATTCTCTCTCCCTTCATCACATACTTGGCGTCATCACCAAGCTCCACATGGATCCTCGAGTCTGCATTCATAATACTATTGAATAACTCTCGTGCTTCCATCATGTGAAACAATGCACCGTTGTCTAAGTACCAAGCACTCTTAACAACTGTGCTGGTGGAAGGCAGGAAACTAGTGAGAAGTCACTCTCAAACTTCGCAACAAACTTACTCAATTGAGTCTCTACAAATGTTGTTACCTGCTACAATTTTATTTTCCCTTCCTTCTTCTTCAGACACTCAGATGCATAATGCCCACTCTTGTGGCACGTGAAATAGTTGAATTTACTAGATTCCTTCTTCCCTAACTATGAGGTTTCCCCCTCACTGTCACCCTTTTTGTTGGAACCCTTTCCTTTGTCACTTCTTGTATGACTGACAAGGGCCAAGTTCTCATCACTACCTCCTTGTTTTCTTTGGACTCCTACCGAGTCTCTTCCTTGATGCAATAATCCAAAATCCTCTTCCAATCTCGAAGCTTCTCCTGAGCATAGATCCCTTTGAAAAATGGTTCTCAAGATTTGGTGAACCCATTCAATGCCACATTAACAAGTTCCATGTTATCCACTTTCTCCCGAATGGCTACAAGTTGATCATGTGTTTGGGTGATCCTCATGAAGTCGCTGGTAACATTTTCAGATCTTTCTATCTGGATAGATCTGAGCTTGTTTCTCAATATCATATTCCTGTTCAAGTTATCGTCGCTATGGAATAAATCCACTAAAGCCTTGAAGATCTCTCTAGAAAATCGCTTCTCTGCCACGTGAGGGATCAAGTGATCCTTCACGACGTCCATGATTACTATCCGAGATTTGATTTCCTTTTCATGAGTTTCCAATTGAGTTGCATCTGTAAGTGGAGGAATAACCTTCTCAATGATCTCCCAAAGGTCATGCTCCTTGAAAATCAAAGAAACCCTTGCTGTCCAAGAGAGAATATTTGATGCTCCATCCAACCAGTCTTCGAACCTCAGATTGGTTGCTGCCATTTCTAGATTTGATCAAACTTCCACAGAAATTACCCTGCTGATTTATAGATCTACAAAAATATTATGAAATTGGCTTCCCTTTAGAATGTGGGCTTTGATATCATGTTAATTTTCTAATTCCGTCCTAGACAAATTAAATTAAATTTTCATGTGAATTTTCTTGCTGAAAATTAAATTGTAGTTCGCTAAATAATTTACATTCTTGAAATAATTAACTAAAACAAATAGCGGAAGCAAAATGAAAACCAATCTCACAATGACACATGCACATCAAATTTCTTCCCTTCAAATCCGCTCTTCATTAAAATAATATCCACGCATACAAGGGCTCCCTTACAGGGAAAATGGCCCACAAAGAAAATAAAAACACATCAAAACCTGGGATGATTTCAACTAACAAAACCCTCTGCCCCCTTGCTATATGTTCCTTCTACCCATCTGGATGTATGGTGACATGTACAACCCAACTGTACATTGTACGAATCCTCCCGTAGGCTATACAACCTGCCACACATTTTAAGACTGGTACTCGTGACCTGTATAGACTTGTATGGGATGTACAACCCCTGTGGTTTCTTGTTGCAAGTTGTATGACCTTAGCCATGGGATGTACAACCTCTCTGGCTTCTCTTGCAGGATGTACAACCCCTCCATAAAACTCCTTGATCTTCTCCTTGCTTGCTACGTCCTGCTGGAAATTTCCTAGCTACAAAAATTTTCTCCTTAGCGAAATTTGCAGAGTGAAAGTCCTCCACTCAAATGAGTCAATGACTCTTTGATTTTGTGTGTCCCCCACCTTCACTACATTTTATAATCTTGAGTTGAGCCAAAACCTTAACCTTCAAAGTGATCAATGGTTGAGATTAAATCTCACCTCACTTGAGATCAATGGCTAAGTTTCATTTAATTAATTAAATTTTCGAATGCCAAAAACTTAGGAATTTCATTTAATTAACTTCCATTAATATAAAATGACATTCACTTTAATAATTTAAATTATTAAAGTGAATTTCCAAAGTTCCGAGAGGTATTATTGATGATATCCACATGTTAGACACAAACCAATGTGGAGATATCTGTCTGAGCTACAAACTTCAACACCGTCCTATGTCTTCTAAGGCGTCTAACAAGAGATCGAGGTAGAAACAAGGTCAAACCCTAGAATTGTACAATCACAAGCTCTAGAATTCTACCAATAAAGACAAGTTTAGGGGGATATACAATCACAATCCCCAAATTTGACCTTATATGCTTAAACAAGCTTAAGATGAATGATTAACAAGGAAGGAGCTGCACAATTACAATCCTTTTAGGGTTTCAAACAATATTATCCAAGTGAAACAAGGTAACATGCAACTTGTCAACCACCATATAGAGAATATACTTAAAACACCATGAACAAACATAAATACTTGGAAATAACACTTACTATACCAAATCACTATGCATGAGGAAACCCTAATTCTTGAACCATCCTCCAAAAACAAGACAAAGCATCCACAAGATTATTTTCCAAGTGGTGCACATAAGTACTGCATAATGAAAAAATAAGATAATAAGACAAGAGGAGTGATTCTCCACAAGTGTTAGTTATGATTTGACAATGAGGGAGTGCTAGCTTTCTTATATGACCAACCCTAGCGCTTCAACCTTCAAAATCCCCAAAAAACATAAAAATCTATGATACAGGTGAATAGGTCAAGGCCAACCCCCAAAATAACCTCCAACATAAAGATAAAATGAAAACACATCAAAATGTCCCTTCAAAAATGACACGTGTGAGTATGAGAGCCTCCAAAGGCTATGACGTCATGCTCTAGAAGAGTAAAGGTGCCTCCAAAGGTCACATCTCTCCATCAAATGGTGCAATCATCATTAAGGGTCACATCTCTCACCCCAAAAGTCATGTCTCATCACCATCAAGTGCCAACTCATCATAAAAAATGATGTCCACATGCTAGGTCAGCCCACCAAGCATCAAATCACGACATAATCATCACAAATGAAATGAATAAGGGCTAGGGTGTGACATCATAGGTGAAGAGAGTTCCATGACCTTTCGAAAGAGGTGTGACCATCTCCAAATGCAACATCATCAAATCAAACCCTAATATGATTAGGGGTGCATTGTCCAGCTTGTGGGGATTTTTTCCCTCTCAATTGTACATCATGATGTATATGCAATGTCCAAGGTATCTGTCCATCTTCCAAGGTACAAGAGGTGTGGGGAGGTGCCCTAGGGCATGTCCAATCATCATATTGCCCAACGCTCTGTATACAAAATGCAACGTCCTCTGTATAGTGCACAATGTCCTGGGTATCATGATAAAAACGTCCTCGAAAGGACCATGTCAAGACTACATCATGATAAAACAAGGTCCACAGAATCAAGTAAGACCAACAACTACAAGATACAAGAGCCATTAGAATCATACAAAGCAAGCCACCAATTAATACAAGAACCATGTAAGAAATTCACATTGGGTATCTTCTTCAAACTTCACAATATCTTAAGACTTTATGCAATTTTCCAAGTTTGGGTATGGGAGGACCATCAAACACCCTATCAGGTGTGCCAGTGCATAGGTAGAGGGATAGTTTCCAGGAAATCCATCATAGTGTAAGTATAATGAATGAGGTGACATTGGGTTTACTTCATGGTCATGGAGTCATTGACATGTAAGGTAACTGTGCTCCATCCATCTTCATGAGTGCCTTTGTAGAGGGAGCACTTGTTGCTTGAGATACCCTTTCCTCGACAATGTGTGTATTCCAAACCCCTTTCTTGCCTTTTGATATTCTTTTATTGCTTTTGCAGGTCCCCTTTTCACGTTTCAAGCATTCATTATTTTTTGTATCGGGATTAAGTCTTTTTAATTGACATGCATTCAATGCATTAGGACTAGGGGCGATCGCTTCATAGCGAGGGGGAAGAGCTCTAAATGACCATTTGCTTTTGACTTAACCATTTATTATACCATTATTTCTTCTTTATTTTATAACATGCTTTCTTTTCATTTTTTATAACAATTTCATCGACCTCGACATTCTATCCCTTCTTCTCATAGGAGAATGAACCATGGGCCTTTTTGGGGTACATGTAATAACCATTACAAAAATATAGGACAATGTGAGGAGTCAAGATGAAAAATGTAAAGTTTGGAGGGGAGCGATACGTTACCCCTATCAAGGCCTCCCAATAGTACCCCTATTTCCCAAGAGTGACAACACACACGAATGATGGCCACCGAGGTGAAACAAGGTAAAAAACATAACTTCCAAGCTCATGATTTGTTATCTGACTTCAACCCATGATACTCACTTAAATTCCTAATGCATTAAATGTGACATTTTATATGAAACAATGACTAGTGTGTTCCTCATGTGTGTTGGACCACCACCATCGGATGAACCATGTTGATCAAGTGAAATGAGATAAGTTGGATGAAAAGAGAAGCATATGAGGGGTTGTTGTCTATGGATAATACTGATCATCATCATCATCAAGATCATTGTCTTCATTGCGGGCCATGAGACATGATCTCCTCTAGTTACCCCTAGGTGAGAGGGGGTTAACATTTGACTCCAAATGGGAACATTTTCTTAGCATAGAGTGCATGATAATCTCAACATCTCTGGTACTCCAAGACCTATAACCTGCATCACTCTAAAAATCCTGCTACATTCTAACATAACACTATTAGTGACAAATGATAGGGGGATGTTATCCACCCTGGTTTATGAAAAATATAAAACCAATGCGAGAAAGAAAAAAATTCCATTTTCATCAATATATCATATTTTTTATAATATATATATGCTAAGCTAACATGGATGCATCAATCAATCAATAAACAACATGAACAAAGGAAAATAAGCAATTAAATGTAGGAACACAAGATGACCTAATACTAACCTATTCTATTCTAAACCTAAGAAGTCATGTTCTTTCCGCATAATAGGGCTTGAGGGATCCATTAACATGTAACAATAGTCTCCTTCCCTCAGGTGTGGTCAAATAATAGGAGTTAGTCCCAGATTTCTTTTCGATCTGCTAGGGGTCAAGCCATAAGCTATCAAACTTCTTGTGCATACCTGACTTCTCTTTTCTCTTGTCCCACATAAGTACAAGGTCACTGTATTCAAAATTCATTTGTTTTTCTTTATGATCAAACTATCCCTTGATATTGTCTTGATTCCTTTCCATTTGATCAAAAGCACACCTCCTAGACTCATCCAACTCTATAAGTTGATCAATTCTTCCTTGTAATGCCTCCTTATCGGTTCCAAATTGTTGTGCAAACTGAAGGATGGGTATTTGGAGGTTGATGGACAACTTTGCTCCCAATCCATATTGTAACTTAATTGGGGTTTTTCTCATCGAAGTCTTAGTCATAATATGGTTTTCCCATAGAGCATACTTAATCTTACTATCCCAAACCTTATTATTTTCACCTACAATCTTCTTGACAATGTTCACTAGATTCTTATTGTTAGATTCTGCCAATCCATTTCCTTGGGGATAATAATTGGATGAAGGAGATATGAAAATCCCATATTTGAAGCAAAATTCTGGTAAAGCCAAAGAGCTAAAGGCCTTTGCGTTATCAGTAGTGATCTTAACAGGGGCACCATACCTTGTAATTATTCTATCCTCAAGGAAATTCATCACGACTTCCTTGGTCACCTTTTTCTGTTGGGATAGCTTCTACCCCTGCCAAAACGTAGGACAACACTATATAATTAGTATAATTCTTGAAATGATTCGTGGGTGTAAACAACAATCCAAGGTCATCTTATTTCATCTTAATTATTAATGAACATAGCAAAATACTTACTACATTTATTAAGTCAATTCAGTTGAGATGACATAGAACCATGTTTTTGTGTCACACTAAAATCTATCCATCCGGTGTATCAAATAGAGTGACATCATCCCAACTACATTGACTTAATACATGCAAAAAGTGTTTTCCTTTGTCCGTTAATAATTAAGATGAAATAAGATGACCTTAGACTGTTGTTTACATTCGTGAATCATTCCAAGAATTCTATTAATTATATTACCGAAATTGGCATAGAGAAAATCAACAATCGAAGTTATTAAGGTTAAAACTCTGATGATGATTTCAAGAGATATTACGTTGAGCGATTTCAGAAGTATGAGATAACACATGGTAAACATACACGCCCATGCATGAACTAGAAAATAAATATATGAAGGCTCGACACATTCAGATTACAACATTAATCTTATCAAGACTAACTTAGAATGCAAATACTTTTCAAAAATATTTTCTCTACAATTCAATAATAACGCACAACAGTTGTAAAAGTTTTATCTACAATTAAAATTTAAATGAAGCACAATAACATATCTATTATAAAAATGTACATACATTTCAAGAACATTTTCTTTGCATTTCAAATAGTAACACAGAGAAGTTATAAACGTTATATCTATAATTAAATTTGTAAACAAAGGCAATAGATTATCCATTATATTCA
>CBVK0101367138.1:0-10578 GCA_900067695.1 Picea abies | reverse complement strand
AATAATAATGCTCAAAGGTATACAATCATTACGATGACCATCCAACAATAGGGTAGAATCCTCTCTCTTGACCCAAGACCTTTCTTTTATATCCTCCCCCTGTGCACAAGAATTTATCAAATAAATTTAAAATAAATTATCTCCCTCACTCACTTTTCTTAAACTCTTAAAACTACTGCTTTTGTCTAAGATTTCCCTACTTTTCTAGTCTCATATATTTTCTTCTAGATGTTTCCCAGTTTTTCTTATCTTTTAGATTTCCCCCGAGATGTTTCCCTGTTTTTCTTGTCTTTTAGATTTTCCTCTAGATGTTTCCCTACTTTTCTTGTCTTCTAGATTTTTTCCGAGATGTTTCCTTGCTTTACTTGTCTTTTAGATTTTCCTCTAGATGTTTCCTTGCTTTTATTAAGTGAATATTTTTACCATCTTGTTAACTTAAATGTCCGTTCACTTAACTCAACTAGCCCACCTTTATTTAGCTATTTACTCAATGAGTTAGGATTCTCCCCAATTAATCTCCTTATGTAATTGTTTCCCATGAAATTAATATTTCTCCTTCAAAGTGTTCATTTTTCGTTTCCTTCAAAGTGTTCATTTTTCTTTATTTAATTATATTTTGCTTGAAATCTAACTTCCGATTACCCACAAATTCTTAGAATAATTTAATTGTTTCTTTAAACATCTAATCCCTTCCAATAAAAGTTGATTTGCAAAATTTTCTAGAATGACTCTATCCATTTATTTTATCACTTTACCCTTACATTAACTTACATGTTTCATTTTATATTAGAAGTTTGATTTGAAACAAATGCTAAGGGTGCCATGAATGGCATGCCTTTTAGGATTTACTTATGTACTCCAAGGGTGTCATGCGTCATGCCCTTTAAGTGCTTTGACCTTGAGCATTGAGAATATGGAGCAAATGGCAGAGATCCTATTACTTTTGTAGTTGCCCCTATTACGAGACTATTGGACTTTAAGGAATAAGGCCTCCACCTTATTGCACGCCATTCAATATACCTCGCGAGTGATTGAGACCTAGTCTATCCTCACAACATCGTGCAACCCTCCGAGCAAGAGTGTCCCTCACTCTTCAACTCTGACCACGGCGGGAGTGTTTGTGAGTGGAATCATGGACGTTGTTCAACCCCTCCCTTTATGCTGGTCTGGTTCCGTATAGCCCCGCTACTAGTTTTGTGAGTCGGATCGGAAAATTTGATCCTTGTGCTTGCATCCACTAAACAAGTTTTTATCAGTAATGTTCATAATCAATTTAAATCATTTATTCAAAATTTCATCAATGCATTTACTCTCAGACTCAATCCAAAATCCCAGGGTCTTGTTGACGATACCAACGTCACCCAGACATTGAGCTTCATGTACACTCATGAACTCATTAGTAATATCTGTACAAGATCATTATCATCCATAAATTTTATTCAACAAGATATAATGCATGATTAATCAATTTCGCAATTTGATATTTTAAGCAATTCATAATAAATCTACCACTCATTAAAGTATTAATTAACCGGGTCGTTTGTGAGCAAATGCCCTCAAAGAATAAGTTTGTTGTAAAAAAATAGTCAGGTGAAACGAGGCATTACGCCCGGCGGGATTTCCTAATTGTATCAATAGCATTAACACTTGGTATGGGTCACATGTGTTTGAGAAGAAGGAATAGAAGAATATGACGAGTATGGGTGGTTTGAGTCATTTTAGCAAGTGGTGCTCCAACTGGTTTCCATCATATGCTATCCTTTCATCTCCCCAAACACCTATCATTGGCCCTGGCTAGAAAAATGGGATTGCTTCTACCCTTGCCTCATTGGATTTTCTTGTCACTCATGAGCCTTTTGTTTGTATACGCCTTGGTTTAATTTGGCTTGTGCTTTTTGTTTTACCTGTGCTCCTAGTTTCCCCTCTTCTGCTAAAGGTTAAGAGTATTGAATTCCATAGGGTGTCTAAAACTAAAGGGTCTCCCTGTCTTCTTAGTCATTGGTTGGTGGAATTTGAGGGGTGGAGGTTCACCTAGTTTTTTTCTCTATCCCACCCGCTCAAAGCTTCTATTCGCGTTGGTTGTTACCTTTACTTGGTGGTGGCTTGGTGGTGTTGGCTTGTTGTGACTCAAGGATGCAAGGTGCGGGGCTTTCAGGATTTGGGGCGGGACAATACACTGCTCTTGCGGCTATGAACTTGGGAAACAAAGATGGCGGATATACCTAAGAATGAGACCCCTGAATCTAGTCGACGTGTTTCACAATGGACATGAAAGGCCAAGGATTCAATCAATAGGAATTCCAAGCCTACCTTTCGAGGCACTAGCGCGAAAAAGGTAGCTCTGCAGGCCCAAAAACACTACCATAAGAACACGCCTCAATACATTCAACAAGTATTTGATGGATTGATGGACTCTGTTAAACAAAAATGCAATCAGATTCCCAGGAAACAAATCAAAGTTGAATTCCAGGACTGGGTCTTGAACTCGAGATTCTCCAAGTATCAAGACACTAAAGTATTTGGGGCTGTGGAATTTTATTGGATGGCTAAGACTCTAGTTGCCACCACATTGGATAATCAAGAGCACCAGGAGCTTGAAACCCATGACATATTGTGAAGATTAGAAGCAAAGTTCACAGTGGTATGTCGAGTTGTCTTTGGTCTAAGTTTTAAGATGTTTGACTGGGATTCAAAGACAAAGGAAGGAATGGTGGAGGTTGTGAGAACCTATTATTCAAATAAGACTCTCCAATCCGATAATCATTGAGGATGAATCCAACCATAAGCTCTTGGGAAAATTCAAAAGGACCACAACCCCAACTTATCTAGGCCCCTCTGAACCCTTTTCATCTTAATTATGTTGTATATCAAATTTGATATGTCTTTAGTTGTCTATATGGTTTATTTTAATATGTATGTTTGATATAGTTTCAAAGCACAGTATATCTATATCTATTATAGTTTCAAAGAAATGCATAGTGATGTCATGTCATAGTTTCATAAGATTATATATACATGATATAATTCATTAGGTGAAAACTTTGCAAAGGTGTTTGAGATATGATTCCCTTTTTGACAAATCTTAGATTGCCATATATGTATTTTTTTATACAATATTAATAAATGAGTAAAACAACTTATCAAAAAAAAAGTTTAAAAACAAAAACCAAAAAAATTGAAAAAAATAAATAAATAAATAAATCATTAAAGAATTAAAAAAATTAAAAACAATTTGAGAAAAATCATATTTTGGGGGTGGGAGGCATGATTCTTAGAATTACGTGCCCCCACCTCCCCCGATCACTCCCTCCCCTTCCCACTTTAGCTCCTTGGGAGAGGTGACTTTGTGCATCGAGGGCAGGGGAAGGGCAATTCTAGGAAGTCCTCCCTCCATTTAAGAAAATTCGAAGAGAGGTTGGGGGCACGATTCCCTCTCCACCTTCATTATTTTTTATTATTTTTTTTATTATTATTATTATTATGTTTTTTTTTTTTAATTTTTTAATTTATTTTTTAATTTATTTATTTTTTGAAAGATATATATATATATATATTTTATTCATATAAATTATAATGTTTAATATATATATATATATTTTCAATTTGTTTTGTATTATATTTTTTTTTCCATGTATAGTTAGGTATTTCTTTTGTAAGTTTTTGTTTTAATTTTTTTTAGTTTTATATTTGTTGTTTTGATTTTTTGAGTTTGTAAATTTATTTATTTTTAAATATGTTTTTATGAATTTTGTTTTTCAATCTTAATTTTTTTTTTTTAATTCAATTTTTTTAAGGTGCTTTATTATTATTATATTTTTTCAATTTGTTTTGTATTATATATATTTTTTCATGTATAATTAGGTCTTTGTTTTATAAGTTTTTGTTTTCAATTTTTTTTTGTTTTCTATTTGTTGTTTTGATTTTTTGAGTTTGTAAATTTATTTATTTTTATGTATGTTTTTATGAATTTTGTTTTTTAATCTTAATTTCTTTTTAATTCAATTTTTTTAAGGTGTTTTTTTTTATTATAATGGTGTTTTGTTAAATTTTTTAAATTGAAATTTTTTAAACATTATTATTATAAAATAATAATTTATATTTTGAAATTTTCGTCCAAGGAAAATGACATCAAGGAGGATATATATGAATATTTCTATATCAAAAGTTGTGGTTATGTCATCCAAAACTGCAACTGGGGTCTCTAAGAATACTAGTCAACAAAAGAATAATATTTATGTTCAAGGTCCAACAATTGAGCTTTAGAAAATAATGAAGAATGTTAGAGATTGGAAATTGCATCATGTGAAAACAAAATGGAGCATTCCTACTATGTGAAGGGCAAACAAAACAATAATGGAGAAAATGTATTTTTATATTGTGCTGAGTTTGAACACATGCAAACAAATTAACAACTACCTGGCTTGTTATGAGATATATATTTGGTGCCCCCCAAAATTGGGTGATTGACCGAGGCACTTATGCCTCCACCACAACAAGGGGTGAGGCATGACACATGTCCCTCCAGCCATAACTTTTTTATCAGGTTGGTCTAGTTCCAATATAGTTGATAGATTGGTTTTGCATGGGAGTTCTAGTCAAGGCTTGATGGAAATTGATGATGAAGGTGGGTTTGAACAGTTTGGTTTTATGGCCTCATTTCAAATGATATAAAATACTTATGGAGACTCTTGAGCGCCTGTAAGAATGTTGGTTTGTAGGAAGCATGGGAGATCATGGTTTTAGATGGATACACCATTCTTAAGAGTTGTAACTTTGGTCGACAAAATACATTTCCCTGGTCCACAAATCTAGGACCCTCATCTTGTCAGCTCAACTACATAGTCAAGGTAGTTTCAACTCTTGTTTTTTTGGGCATTATCTTTCTTGTTTCTATCTCAATTCTATGCTCTATTGACTATCCTTCTAGGTGGTGATTTCTAGTTTATGGGTCTCTAGTGTTGGTTCCTTTACCCATAGCTAAAGAGCTATTGGAATACAAATGATATTCCATCCCTTGTCTCTGGATCCTTGGGATGGGGGTTACCTGGGTTACTTTCGGCCTTTCTCTGCTTCATGCATTCACTTCCCCGAGCCTAACATGTTTGTTTCCATCCATTGTGGTCACCCAAATTTAGTGGTTGGTGGTGTTCAATAGTCATTCATGCAGGGTTGATAGGGGATCCTGAATTGTGGGCTCTACTTTCCTTTTCCTTCGGTCTTCTTTGCTCTCTATGGTAGACAACATGGTTAAGGCTATCCCTGAAACAAGTGCTCATGGTGCAAGGAGGGGTAAAACCAAACCTCTGCCCTCCAGAGGGGACAATATGAAATCACAACACACGTGGGTGGAGAGGGATGTCGATCATGCCAGGCTGTTATTCATCCTTGGCACCCCTCCTTGAATTCATAACAAAATTGAGGATTTATAGGGCTTGGCCTGGAAGAGGTGTTTGTAGACTCCCAATCAACAAATCAACAAAGAATTCTAAAATTGGGTATTTGATTCAAGTTTTTTAAGGTCAAGGGATTTGAAGGTATTTAGAGCAATGGAGTTTTACTAGTTGGCCAAAACTCTCATTGTCCTATCCCTGGATAACATGGAGGGTCAATAAGTTGAAACTTTGGATTGACTTAGGTGGTTGGAAGCCCGATTCATTGTCTTATGCAGGGTGGATTTTGGACTCAACATTAAGGTGAAATATTGGGACCCATACAAAGATGATGATATTGTGGGGGTCGCTAGCACTTTGGCCTCTCAAGGAACTAGCTCCAACCCAATTATCATCGAAGAGGAACCTGAAAGGAAATGAATGGAAAATCCTAGGAGCAAGAGACTCCCAACTAGTCAAGCCCATCCAAACCACCCCATGTTTAATCATGTTATATTTCAGTTTGTTTTAAGTTATACCTACCTATATTATGTTTTTTCCGTCTCATTTTTCTTTGTTTGAGGTCACAAACCTTTATAGCTATGGTAGATATATATGGATTGGTTTAAACATCCCAGTGATGCTTTTTGAAAGTAGTTTGAGGTCTGGTTTTCTTCATGGAAAGCCTTAGATATCCACACATGTAAAAAAAATGTATGACATTAATATAGAAATATATTAGCTTACAAAAAAAAGATATATGTTTATTGCCAGGTACAAATATTGTTTATGCACCTGTGAAACATGACAAGACATATGCCAAGGTTAGATATCATTTTAGAATGAGTAATCATAAAATGGAAGAAGGTTTTATAGAACTATGTGCATCTACCATGCAAGACATTGAGGGAGGTAACCTAAGTTCATTCATTCTTATTTACGTATCATATATTATTATAAACACCCTGATATTTTTTAAAACTTATTTAACACCAAAATGTTGTATTTTATTTTTATAGGATTTTTCTATGCCACTTTCATGTATGTTGATGGGGGTTTATTATATAGAGGAAAATATCATGGAAGTCATAGTGCCTTACATATCAACAAGGTACAATAAGTAAGAAAAAATAAAGAGAAAGTAATAAAAGTTCAAACATAAATATTAAAGACACATGAACAACAAACAAGAAATAAAAGTCAGCATCCTAATAAGGTTAAAAATGTTACGTTTCAACATGTGGAAACTTTAAATGAGGATGATGTTGACATTGGTGCCAATGAGATTATGACTCTTTCTCAAAAGAAGAAGAAATAAGAGAAACACAAAATAATTATGCCCGAGGATGATTCCATTCCTATTGATGATGAAGAGAATGTTGATTTAGATGAAACTCCTTTAAATCATAAGAGGAAATCTAACGTTGATGATGAAGAAGCCATGATTAGCTCTGAATATCATAGTGATAGTTCTAGGGGTAGTAGAGAATGTTGATATTATGGTAGCTGCGGGAGGTATTTATCTCCATGTGTGAACCTGACGAGAATAGAATACTCCGGGAAGCAAGAAGAAACCCTAATGAGTTGGCTGATAACCCTAGAAGACTTGTCGGCTCAAGAAGATAATTTATATTAGGTTATTAGCCTCCAAGAGAAGAAGTCGGCCATAAATAATAATAATATACTAAACAGACATATACCCAGAATAAGAAGTCGGCCCCAGTAAGTCTTCCAGAACCACTATAAATACAGGGCACCAGTCTCTCATTTGACACATCTCAGCAGTTGCAGAAAGCCAATTCTGTGCAGTGTAGTTGCAGTCTTGTGTGAACGTTTGGAGTAGAGCTGCTGTAGCTAGCAGTTATGTTTTGGCTTGGACTATCTCTTGGCTAGGGTTTGGAACATCTGATCAGCCTTTTTTGATGCACTATCCTTGGGGAAAGGTGCGCTACCCTTTGTATGGCTATCTAGCCTAGGGTTTGCTTCCAGAATGATTCTCTGTCAAGGTTAAGGTGCTTAGAGGGTGGCTTCGGCCTATGGTTGGGTGACAAGGGTATTGTCAATGGTAAAATGAGCACACATCCTTCATATTCTAACAGGTTATGGGCCCACTCCTCCTTCATTCATTTTAAACGCTGGAAGGAAACATAGCCATTAGGATATTGAGCTCGTTGACGAACTGCCGCTAGGGTTACTAGCAGAAGCAACTTCCAAGACACTGTCGCTAGGGTTACTAGCAGGAGCAGTTGCAGAAACCCTAATCCTCTTGTTGAGGCACCTTAAGTGAAAGGATTGACCTAATCTTTGGATAGATCAGTACGCCCTAGCCCAACACATCTCCTGGTACTCTCAGAAAGCTAAGACGTGAAGTTTGAATTTCTGGTCAAATCTAGGGTTTGACCAAGTCAAAGCAGCCATGACTTATTCTATGAAGTCAGAGAACAAGTTATATGGAGCCTCTAACTTCAGATCATGGAAGACAAGGATTGACCTCATCCTTGCCAAGAATAAAGTGCTGGATATCGTGAAAGGAAAGATCGTGAAGCTAGAGTTTGAAGAAGGAAAAGAGAAGGAACCATAGAATGTTGCAGCTATGGAGAAGTTCAAAGACAGTGATATCAATGCTATGAGTATCATAGTGGAATCTATAAAAGACCACTTGATACCCTACATCTCCCATCTTGACTCATCAAAGAAGATGTACGATGCCCTAACAAATCTCTTTTCGGTCAGAAACATTGGACAAGTTATGAGTCTAAAGAATGAGCTCTATGACATGAAGATGAATGATGAGGATAACATAACATCATATTTTGTGAGAATCTCTCAGTTAAGAGATCAACTACAAGCTATTTAAGAGATCATCTCAGAGAAGGAGTTGGTAAACATAGTACTCAATGGTCTTCCCAAGACGTGGGATGCATTTGCCACAAGCATGAACACAAGAAAGGAGTATCCGACATTTGAAGAACTTTGGACTTGCTGTGCTCAAGAAGAATCAAGGATCAATGCAAAAGAGAAACCCCAAAAGAAGTACGATGATCAAACCTTCACAACAAGATTCAAGAAATTCAGGAAAAAAAGGAAGTTTGGTTCAAGAAGGAAGCCAAATCAAGAGAAAGACATTTCAAAAGTACAATGCTTCAACTGTTGAAAGTATGGTCACTACAAGAATCATTGTCCCGAGCTAAAGAAAAGGAAGGAGAAACACGAAGCATCAATTGCCGAAGAAAAGGAGCCTACAAAGAAGACTAAGCAGGATGGAAGAGACTTCTTCTTCTAAAGGTAACAAAACTCTTCTCATTTCTTATACATATCTTGTTTGCATCGTCTCTGTACATATCTTGTATATCTATCTCTTGGAAGATAATGTGTTCCAATAAGAACTATACCTATGGAAGAACAACAAGATAAGAATGGATATCATTAGATAATACACATGAAAGGATGAAATACAAATCATGTGGAAGTTATTGCAAGATAAGCTGAATCAATCATGAAGAGACTTAGAAGAAGCAAAGACAGAAAGAAGTCAACAATCGAGAGGAAATTGGAAAAAGACTTATGATGTTTTGTAGAAGACAACAAGACGAAAGCGTGGACTCTGTTAGACAAGAGAGCCAACTATATATTGTAGAAGACAATAAGGATGCATATGGAAGTGTGGACTCTGTTAGACGAAGGGAGCCGATTATATGCACTCATACATGAAGCAAGGATTAGGAGGGAGCTAATCCTATGATCCATTGAAGATGATGAAGTATATATCCATGATAGCAGCCATGAAAGGCAGTACACATTCTTCAAAAAGAAGCCTTAAAGTATCCCTGGTTGTCCATCCACATCCATGACCCTATGATGGAATCTATAAGAAACTCCATGGACCCGAGAACTAAAGAAACACATGAAGATTCCAAGAAAGAAAGAGAAGCCAGAACAACCAGTCACTGTATCAAGAATCATAAGATTGTCAACCTGATATAAACTCAATAAAAGAAATCAAGCAGAGGAACTGAAAGTCATGATGAAGAACAATGTATGGAAGACTTATGAGTGAAAGCATTGCGAGATCTAGAACCAGAGGTTCTCCCAGATGGAGGGAGAAGACTATGATGATTACTTGTTCCAGTACACCAGACATATCTCTACATGAGTCATTATATCATCCGCAACATCCATGAGTTGGAGTTCTACATCAAATGAATGCAAAGAATGTTCTCCAGAGAAATTGAATAAAGAGCATATGAAGAGCAATCTCAAGACCTTGAGGCATACCATAAAGAGACCCTTGCATGCAGATAGAAGAAGATAACTTGGTGGAGAACCTCCAGTGCACAACATAAGCGTGGTGAAGATTTCCTATAACATCAAGATGATTATTCAGTAGATCAGATCTCATGATGACAGGAGAAGTGCCACATGAATATGTTCTAGTTTTCCAACCATGATATACTCTATTATTCAAAGCTACATGAAGCCTTCATAGAAAATCAGTGTTCCAGACTAAAGTACATTTGAAATCAAGCATTACATTATCCATGATGAAGTCCAAAAAGGAGAAAGTGGTTCTCCAATACATATCTCCACAGATGAGTAGATAAGCAGACATTTTGGTAAAGCTTCTATCCAAGATGAAAGAGTTTGCGTACTCAAGCTGGAGCTCGTGGAAACGACTTCCTTATTGAAAAAGGAAGAGATGACTCCTAGGTTGGGAGGGAGCACTGAAAATATTATTGAAGACATTCATTTTGGATAGATGCTTTCCTGTTCGGAAAGTGGATTGAGACTTCTGACGGACAACGATTTCCCATTGTGGTTAACATGGGAAATGGTCCAGATTGCTGATGTATCATAGACAATGACTTCCCATTGTGGTTAACATGGGGCGTGGTCTAGGGAAGTCTCTCTTCTTGAGGGTTACTCAAGAAGACTGGCCCGCCTCGTCGGACAACGATTTCTCATTGTGGTTAACATGAGGAATGGTCCGTTTTGGAGGTTGATACAGGTCAATCTTTTCCTCTTGTGGTTAATAGAGGAAATGGTCTGGACAATCATTCCTTAGGGTTTATACATTCTCTCCAGGGTGCACTTTGATTAGTGTAGGAGGAATGGCCTAGGGTGGGGAATGGTCCAGGCTCAACAATCAAGGACATGCATTCCTTAGGGTTTATACATTCTCTCCAGGGTGGACTTTGATTAGTGTAGGAGG
>CBVK0101367129.1:0-10167 GCA_900067695.1 Picea abies | reverse complement strand
CTATCCAAGGAATACACATTTTTTCATCACACTCTAATTACAACCTCCAGTGTGACTGTGGTGGGTGAAAAAAACATTGTTTAGGACCTCAAAACGGCCACAGAATTTTAGGAACCAAAAAGCTGTAGAAAAAATGTCAAGGTGGAAACCCCTGTTTTGAACCAACGAAATAGGTGGGTGGCCATCGATTTACTCCTAGATAAGGGATTGCATTTTTGACCAATATGTGGGCTTGGTTGCCACTCTAAAACTATCTAAATATGAATCTGAGAACATAATGTTCTCAACTGAATAAACACTTTGAAAACTAAATTAAACTAAAATGACTATTGACTATTCTAATGTGCAATCCTAACTTATTCTAAACTATCCTGATGAGGAGAAAAATGCAATAGTGAATACAGTGGAAAATGATACTACTTACACATAATTAATTCATAAGAGCAAGGGGTAATTTAGTTTGACAATGTAATAAGCAATATACAATTAGTTGCTTCACCAACTTATTACACTATTGTTGCCTTCACAATGAAAACAATGGTAACATAAACATACAGAAAAACAATTAAGAAAAAGTTCATTAAACTATACTCCATACTTTCACAGAGAGAATATGCATAAAAAGAGTAATCTTATTCATACATATCTCCACCAAAATTTCCATATATGTCTCTTGTTCAATTCACCATACATTAATAGTACCGTACATATACAATCAAAATCAAAAGCCCTTTTTCATTTACAATTCTCTCTTTTGTAAAATTCCGGAGACTATTTACATTCCAAAATTGTAACATAAGCCTAGGGAGGTTCATATGGGACCCTTCACATTTCCAATTGCTACTATGATTACAAAAGAAAGAAAATAACACAAATAGATCAATTATGGAAATGAGGTAATCGTGAGCTTTTCTTCATCTTCATCTGATCCTGATATTCTTTCCAAAGTGAATAATATTCCATTATTTTCTTTTACTTATCTGATTGCATACTTTCCATGTCCAACTCTTCATCGCAAACCTTAGTAGAAATTGCTTGTTGTAAATCATGTGTTGTATGCTTAATAAATCTCTAGGTCATTGTGATAAGCCTGACAAGTTTTAGCAAATATTCCTCTAGAACTTCTTTATTTACTTCAGTCAAATTTTCTATATTTACATGGATAATTCATATGTTCTCCTCTACCTCAACTATTCTCTCCTTGGCAAGTGTTGCTTCATCAATGGGGGGAATTGCCTTCATTCTGAATTCCTCAATGAGATAATCCAAGTTTTCCCATAATCATTTTCATGTTTTGGTTATTGTCTCTTGAATGGCCTAAATATCCTTCAATAGAGGCTTCCATGTGTTAAAGAAGACTTGGTCTTTAAGTTTCTCTTTCTTGGAGTATAACGACAATGTGTTGGGGGGGTCTTTGTATACTTCTTTCCAATCAATGATCCTATCAAAGGCTTCACTAGCTTTTTGATGTTGCTCCATGATCTATTCTGTTTGATATTCCAGCCTAAGTTGATCATCTTTGTCAGCTTCCATAACATTGAGAAGGCACAAACATTCCTTTTTCTCAAATCTTAGTTTATCGTTCAGCTCCATTTCCTCTATTCGTATAACTTCCAAAGAAAAAGTTGTTGCTTTGTTCTCTTCTAGAGCCTTTTCAAGTTTTTATTTTTCCTGTTCCAATCCCAAAATTTGGTAACCTTGTTACTCCACCAACCGTTGGGATTCAACTTGCTCTGTTTGCAGACTGGATATCTCCTAAGTATTTATATTCTTGATTTGTTCTCTTTCTTCAGAGAGCTTTCATTTTATAGAATCCATCTCTTTAATGTGGGTGTCCCATTCTCACAATGTTCTCCTTTCAAATTCAGAATTTATCTCATCCTTCTAAGTTTGCAAAGCTTTGTTTAGCTCCTTTGTGTGAAGAGACTTAGAGATCCTGGTAGCCCTTTCAAATTTGGAAGTGATTTCATCTCTTGTATCTTTCAAAGCCTTTTCAATTTCTTCCTTATGAAGTTGGTTTTTCTCCTCAACTGCCTTGAGGAATTCTACAAAGATATCATCTCTTTGTGTTTTTAATTCCTTTTCAAGTTCAATAATTTTAGTTCTTGCATTGCATAATGTTGTAATAACTTCAATGATAAACGATGCATTTTCTCTGACTAATGCATGATGAGCAGAGGTTGTATGTATAACATTTTATTCTGGATCATGTCATGCCTTCCATTCAATAATTCTCCCTGTAGATGATTCGGTGTCGGTTGATTCTCCTCTCTTCCTTTTATTTGACCTTTTCTCAATTCTTTGAGTCATATTGTTGTAGTAATAATCCCCTACAGCTACAACATAACCATCAAAATCTAATATTTATGTAGAAAATGTTGAATTTCCTTGAATGTTTGTGATAGGGGTGCATTCTCGTGGTGGAATATCCAATACATCCATTTTCAAATTTAATGGGTTGTTCAGAGTCTCATTCAATTTTTTTCTATTTTTTCCATTTTGTTTCTTCATCGGCTTTCTTATTTTCTTCATTTTCAGTTGTTAATATTTCATTTTCCAATATTTGTGCCTCTACTTCTTTTGCATCCCTCTCTTCTTCTTCCTCAACTTTATTTTTTTGAAGAGCATACTGCAGGGGCCTTACTTCCTCTTCTTTCTTTTTCCTTCTTTCATCAACGAGCTTTTTAAGTAGTCCTTCATTTT
The DNA here is from genome assembly GCA_900067695.1 of Picea abies. Taxonomy (NCBI): domain Eukaryota; kingdom Viridiplantae; phylum Streptophyta; class Pinopsida; order Pinales; family Pinaceae; genus Picea; species Picea abies. The sequence continues at coordinate 7,464 of CBVK0101367129.1, read as the reverse complement.
TCTTGCTTTCACCTGTTTTGAAGGTCTTCTTGGGCTCATTTTTTGGTTTCCCTTTCTTTGTTTGTATTTTATTATATTATTCTTATTCCCTGATTCTTTTTTGTTCCAATTCCTCTGCTTTATTATTGTTTTCTTATTCATTGGTTTCCAACCTCTCCTAGTCATCTTCCAGGAGCATTTGAAATTGCTCATGGAAGGTTATTGTCTTTTCTTCTTTCTCTAATTGCTTCTCTTGTCTAGCAACATTATTGGTTAATTTATACAATACATCCTCATAGAAAATAATTCCCTTGAAAACCTCTTCATCAAAATCGACCACATGTACATTGGAATGGGTGACATCCACAGATCTAACATGATTGATCACCAACTCATGTGGGTTATGTCCTCTTTCCTCTCCATTGCATAAACATATCTCATGTAAAGTATCTGCCTCTTTCCTGGCATGTGGGCCATTTGATAAATTATAGTTTCCTATATGTACATGAAACGAAGGTCGGAGCTTCTTAATACTTCTCAAAAGGAGGGAAGTAACCCATGTGCTCATGGTCTGATAAGAAATTTATCTCATGAATAGACGGTCTAGAACAAAATAGGGCAAGAGATGTGGAGCCCCAATGCTTCCATACACTTTGATTTAAGTGTAATAATTTTGTAAATACCAATCAGCTATACCCTTCATTCCATCCATGGCTTCCATTGATATTTTGTATCTAGGGAACCCAAAAACGATAGTGTAGAGAGGAGCAAGGAAATATTCACAAATATTATAGAAGTATCTTTTATATTTTATGTTCTAAATTTTGGAGAAATAAACATGCAGAAGGGGTTGATCTTGATCCCAACTCCATTCGAGATTAGGAAATTGTATGGAAGAGAAGACGACATCAATCAAATATGCAGACATATAGAAACATGGTTTCTTCATACCTAAGATATTCCTCATGTTAATGCAAATGTTAAAGGTCAATATATCTTCCCAGTTGAAAAAGTGTCATGTCTTCACAATGGTGTATGACATGGGTAACCAGTCCATCTGAAAATATGTGCTTTGATCCTCACCATATAACCTACTTAGCATAGAAATCAACATCTTGTATGGTTTTTTGAACTCATGTGTAGGAATGAACCTTTGCCCTTGCTTGAATAGTCTATCTTCATCGACCCACCAATCTTCCATTAAATTGGTCGAGTCCTTATTATTCCTAGAAAATGCATTTAAAAATGACTCGTTGAGAGAGAACATAGTCATGGGGAAGTGATACTAGATGCCAACATCCTCGGGCATGAGAGAGGATATTTGTCTTCTGGGCTTGCTTGTAATAGTAGCAGTACTCTGATCAAAATGCTTAAAAAACCACTGGGTTGCATTGTTGTAGGGGAATAATGTTGGTCGAGTGACCAAAAGGTGAATACCACTCTTATGTATATTCTAGTATATGTCGAGGTTTTCATCCTCTGGGGAAAAGTCACCAGTATTGAATACTTTATATATTTCATCATACATGGGGAAACTCTCTTCTCTAGTATGATGAGTGGTATTTGTCACTAGAACTTCTCCTAAGTTAGCAGGAGTTTCAAGTGTAGAAGTCGGAGTGAAAGTCATGAGATTCTTGGTTCTTCGGGGATTCGAACTCGCCATGGCTAATATTCTGTGTCCTTAAATTAACATAAAATACATCAGTTTATCGGATAATGAAATAATGTAATAAAACTACCAATTGAAATAACAACATACCTGTAATTTCAACCTGGAATGGTGGTTATTGCATGTTACAAATCCAAATAACACAAAGTAGAGTGTTTTTACCAGCTTGCATAGGAAGATAATGCGTTAATGAGGGCTTCAGGGGTATTATGTAAGTATTAAATTACCCTAATTAGCACTTTAAATGATCTATGTACGAAGACCAATTCAAAGGTAGAGAATCACTTCGTCATTAATGTGATTTGAAAGTGAAGATCACCCAAATTCTTGTATCGGATTCATGGGAACCAAAAATTAGCTCGTACAAATTGAGAGTGTTATTGAAGTTATTACTATCAGAGTAGGGGAAATCTAGAGATAAACTTGTACTCCGATGAAAAGGCATCGAGGAATATTCTTTCTCTTGCATAGATTTGTGTGTCGAAGGTATAATAATGAGAATGGGGTTACGTGTGTGTTATCGAACCTATCTTATCAAAGCTTAACAATATTTGTGAAATTTATAACTCCAAAGGGAAGGGTATCGAAGAATATTTGTTTCTCAAATTACATGTTATTATGAACAGTTGAGAATTAGGGAAGTAGGTGGGTTTCATTTAACCGACCAAAGGCCAACTAATGTTTGCCACATAATAAAGTTTTCTTTATAAGAGGTTATGCAAACATGAGTTCCACTATACCTGGATTCCACTGTACCCAGACGTCTATCCCCAACCAATGACTAAATGACGTGTCAATTGAAGTGACCAATAAAGAATATATCGTGGACTTATGTCGTCGGGGCTAATCTATCGAGGTCAAAATTTATCTATGTGAAAGATTGTTCCAATCCTTATGACTCTGAAAGAAGCCTTTCTTATATGATTATCAGAAAGGTTTATGTTGGACTATTTATTGGAGTGTGTCTTTTAATTTCATTCTGATTTAGATATTCAAGGCGAGTAAGCGTCCAGGTAGCTTTTAAGGACATCAAATAGGTGAGGGGGAGTTCATGTGATTGTGTAAAATCATGAAAACAATATTTTAGGGCGAGGATGAATCAATCAGTCAACCAAATGAAATAAAAGATGACAATTTTTTTACAGGCATCATAGTAAAGAATACTATGATCTAGACTATACTAGAAAAATAATAACTCCCCATGTCAGTATCAACTCAATAAAGTAATGATGTAGTACCTTGAAAAAAATTTAGAACAGGGGGGACTATGTTTCTGTATCAGATGTGTTGCATGTCGAGTTAGATCAGTTCATTACACAATGTTTTCTTGAAGGTTTGGTTTCAGAGAAAGTAAGTTCGTGTGTATGTTGGAAGGAAAGGTTCCATGGTTTTGTATAAGTTAGATCAGTTCATTACACAATGTTTTCTTGAAGGTTTGGTTTCAGAGAAAGTAAGTTCGTGTGTATGTTGGAAGGAAAGGTTCCATGGTTTTGTATAAGTTCATGAGGGGGGGGGGGGGAAATTGTTTTAAAATAATTCAAAATTAAAAAAAATTAAAAGAGGGTGGTCCCCACTTACTCCACCTCACCAACTCTTAGTCAACGTGTGTATGGGATGGTTAATTTAAAAAGTTTTAACTAACAAGCATAAGGGGGAGGGGGTGGCACGCCACACCCGTTCTCCCACCATACACTATTATTTAAAGCTTAACGTATGGATGGGGTCGTGGTTTGGGCCCCCTCCTACTCCATACACATGAGCACCGACACACAAACAAATATAACCCATGTGCTTAAAACTTTCGCATTGTCACCGGGTGTGAATCGAAGGTCGATTTGGGAACAATGTAAGTGTGAACTGGAGGCCAAGTTAGGAACTGTGCTGGTGTGAATTGGAGGCCAAGTTGTTAACTCCTCCGGGTATACCGAAGCATTTGTTGTTAATCTTTTCGGTGGTGAATTGGTTTGGTTTCTATTCATGTTGACATTTCATTTTAGAGTGTGAAGCCTTCAAAGACAGTGAGGACAATTATATAAGTATCTTGATAGTAAGCTCTTAGAATAACTTATTCAACGAGGAGATAGTGGAGAAATTGGAGGAGCTCATCATCAAGTTGAACAGAAAAAAGACCAAATTACAAAAATCGGTGTATGAGACGATCTATCATATAAGCTATTGTTAACCTCGTATATGTTAAAATCATTTTCTTTCTTTGTTATTGTATGAGCATGTTAAAATTTTGTTTAAGTGTTTTTTAAAAGTGGGGGCGCACGTCCTTTAACTTTTTAAATTTGTAGTAACACGAAAGAGGAGGGAGCACGTGGGTCGTGGTCTCCCTCCCCCTCCACTTCATCCACCATAAACCATGTATATATATGTTTGACTTATTAAAATAACTTAGACCCATGTACGTCGATGCCTTGGCATTAAACTTTCCTTAACATATGATTGGGAACTTTTTCAATTATTATTTCCTTTTTAATTATTTTAAATAAAATAAACTTTAAATCTCCTTTAACATTTTTAAATGAATTCTTAAACCCAAATAATCCTAGTTTAATTAGAATTTAAAAAATCCAAATTCCTTTTCAAGAATGATTTGTGTTAAACCCAGCTTAATTTCATGCATAGATGTGAAATGAAGAGCATTCACTGGTTACCTTGTTACGCGAGATTTCAAAGGTTCATAACTTACTCATACAACGTTAGATTAGGGTACCATTTTTTGCAATGTAGAGAGTGTAGAGAGACACTTCTAGTGAAACATATTACCATGTTATTCGAAGATTATGTTAGTGTCACGACTGACGAGACTGGTTAGGGTGAGAACTCCTTGGTGATTGTTTTGACATTTATGGGCCTCGAATTTCGATTTCGAAAGTTGTGTTGGAATCAAAATAACGTAATTTGTACATTCAACCTGTTTTGGTGACGAAAGATACACTTTGACGAATGCCAAAAATTGCACTCAAAGACATTTTTTAATAGAATTATGGACCTCGTTCTTGTTGTTTCTTTACCTGAATCTAGTTCTGTCAGTTCATGTGTCATCTGTGTTGTATAAGATTTTAGTTCATCCATTGAAGTTGTGGTAATGTGTGAGTAACACAAAAATATGAATCCGTGAAAACAACCAACTAACGTTTGGAGTGCTTAACACTATTTAGGAGCTGGGAGGACCAATTTTATTCTTATATGTGTTTTAGGGCTAGTGCAAGACCTACATATGCTAAAATTAACTTATTTGATGATAGACAACACTTTCACGATCATGGTTAGTCATAAAATCAAGAAGCGCAAAGTAAACAAGCTGGTGTGGTATGCCTGATGAAATCTACTTACAACATAGAAATATTTAATTATGACTGGGAATCAAGTAGATCAGGTGATATATGCGATCAATCATCAATTATCCAGTTAGGCGTAGAAATATTGATCACTGGAAATGGTAGGAGGCTGATTGTCTGTTGTAGAAAGAAGGATCTGAGCTAAAGGAGAAAAGGATGGGCCTCAAGACGAAGGTGTGTCTAACTGTCATGGTTGTCAGAGAAACAAGGGAACCTCGTCGATATGTAATGTATCGATGAAGTTTAGTGATATCTCACCGGTGTGAGGTTATCATGTCAGTGGAGTTGGGGTGGAGTTTTTCAGTTGGAGGGCTTGTGTATCGAAAGTGATCATAGGAACTCTTCTGAAGTACTGGAGAGATTGTTATCAACTACGTCGATGTTAAATCATGGCTCATCATCGGTGATGTTCGGAACTCCTTCATTGTGGGAACTCCTATGGTCGCACCAGAGAGGATAATGGGAAGTGTGTCGATAAAGAGTTAGATGTATAAGAGGACTTTTTTGGAACTCCTTTGGTTGCACCGACAGAGTTCCTCATAACTCCTCTGGTTGTACCGGAGAAGATGATGGGAAGTACGTGGGTAGGGAGGTTAGGATTCCAGGGAAGTTAAGAGGAAGTATGTCGATGTTATCAACAACGATGGTGGGAAATATTATGGTTGCATTAGGGGTGATGTCATTAAATCGATCAACAATGAGGCTTGTGTACCAGAGACATAGGGAAGAAGTCTAGTAGAAAATTTTACTACGGGGGCCAATTTCTTCTCTAAGGGAAAAGATAAGAGAAGAAATTAGGGAGGTTGTTGTGCAAACACAACATGACCTTTGAGCTTGATCTGGTCACTTCTTCAATAAATTCATCTAGGATGATTACGGAAAAAGGTTTTGCAAATAATGGCCTCGGGATTAGGGAAACCCCAAACTCCCTTGTTCGTTTCTTCAATTTTTCATCTTCTAGATTTGTTGATGTTGAAGGACTAATGAGTCCCCAACACCAATATCTCAACCTCCCGTGGGGCTAGGCAGGAAGAGACGGGAATGTTACCCTGGGTTTATAGCCCCAACGAGAAAACACATTAGACTCTAGGCTAAGTCTTCTATAACCTAAAGCCCAAGCACGAATTCTTTTGTTTTGTACTTTTCAATATTTAACTTTATGTGTTTTATGTTTTTTATTAATTTTGTGTCTTTTGACTTTTATAATATTTATTGCTTTTGTAAATAAAGTTAAATGAATTATTAGAAAATGAAATATTTACAAAAACTAAACAAAAGTTAATGTTATCATGTGTGTATTAATTGTTGCATGACAAAGTTAAAGAAAAATAAGGTGTTAATAATTAACTAACTAATCAAAAGAAAAGAAATGAAGTTAAGCAATGAAAGTGAATTAGTTGTTATATTGACAAGTTAGGTTTGTAAATGAAGAATATAAATATAATTAAATACAAATAATAAACTTAAAGAAGGAAAGTAAATGATTGTAAATGTAATTAAAGAAAAGAATATACGGTTCATTTTATTTTGTTTTAAAAATCTATGTAAAATAACAAGAAACAAATAAGATAGAAACAATATCCAGAGAACAAAAATTATCTTTATTAATAAAACCTTCACACATTTCCCAAATTCTTGGAGCTTTTAAACCTCTGCTAAGATCTGGACCGTGAGTGAAACTCTAGCTACTCAAGATAGTTTCTTCACTCATACGAGAATAGCCAAGCACAAAAAAAAAAATTAACAAAGAAGAGATGTGCTTGAACAATGATCAATAAGTCTTCAAGGTATTCGTCTGCACATGAGAAAACCGATCGATCATGAGCAAATAGACAAATTGCAGCAAACTCAAACAAATGCACAAGTTACCTCAAAGAAGTCATCAACTTCCATTGCTAAATCTTTCTTGATACTCTGCGAGCCACACTTTCTATCCACAACCCATCAAATCCAAAAAGAAATATGTACTAATAAATTATGAAAAGACATAAATTACTCTCTCATGCTCCGAGCATACCTCTCATGATTTCCTCCTCTCTTGTTTTGTTGGTTGTTGCTTGTTAAATAGTTTTTGATGAACAGTTTGAGTAGTTGGGCTCATTTTGGCTCAACAAACTAAAACGCATACGGGATAGAACCGCATAGAGATTTTCTTTGTTTAATAAAAGATTGTTCTTTGAAAAATATTTCTCTTATAGATTTATCCACATGTCCATGTCTTTGAAAAGAGACTAGTTGTTAATCAAAAGGAATACTCAATACATAATAGTTACACCATTGTCGAAATCATGACCCGGACAATCAACAAATAACACAAGTCTTAAAAACCTCATGCGAGTGTTGGTAAATCATCACACGGAGGGACTATCTTTTAACCACTTCCATATACTTTGTAACACATGTGGGGAGGCATTAATAGAAAAACATGTTAGATGTTTTTCTATTAATGCCCCCCCAACCCACATATGT
>CBVK0101367116.1:0-13172 GCA_900067695.1 Picea abies | reverse complement strand
TTAATAAATAAAAAATAAAGTCCTATTAATTAATAAATAAAAAATAAAGTCCTATTAATTAATAAATAAAAAATAAAGTTTGCTTAATTAATAAATAAAAAGTCAACTTAATTTTAAAAAACAACAATAAAAAAAAAAATGAAATGAAATAATAAAAAAAATTACATGTAAATAAATAGGATCCCTCTCAGTGAATGATAGATCTAGGTTTAACATGGATCTACATTGGTTATAACCTCTTTATTCATAACAAATTTCATTTATAGTTAGTCCAATTTCAATTTTTCACACACACACACACACACATGAATGAATAAATGATTTAAGTTAAGTTATTGCGTGCATGCTTTTCTCTTTACATGGTGTGGGCATTGGATTACTTTTTTCTCGACATGGCGCAACTATAATTACCTAAATCATAGTCATACTCATTTAATTTAAGAAAGATTATGCCCTATACATGTCGCCATATTTGTTGTCACATTCAACAATAATTCTTAATATCTTGTGTTTACTTTAGTTGCGAATTTTTAATCTTAAATAATTATAATTATTATTATAAATGAGTATATTATTGTATATTTTTTGTGGGTTTAATGACCAGGAACATGTGTGTTTTCTTTAAAACTTATAGATTTGAATTTGGAAGGAATAGGGCATGTACATTTAAGTAAACTAAGTAGTGAAATCATTATACAGAGCAGTGTATTTCATCCTACATATAATATAATCAAATTCTTCCTTCATATGTGAGAGTTTACATAATTAATTAAGAATCTAGTAGCTTAAATAGTTTGAAGTTAATGTGTGCATGTGTGAAAGTTACTATAATATAGATTATATAGAGAATGAAATGAAAGGAAGGAATATGAATGGAAACACACAGAGAAAAATATTACAGGCAACACCGTAATATAGTGAAACCCAAATTCTATTAATGAATGAAATAGCAAAAGACTGTAAAATGTAAAGCAATACAAGCTAGCTAGAATGGTCATAGCTTGTATCTAAAGAAAGAGGTGTCAACTACACTCATTCGCAAGAAAACATTACAAGAGGATGAAATGGACTTTTAACATAAAGTGCTAAACTCTAAGAGGAAAAAACCATAAATATAGGAGACAAAGCACCAAAAGGATTGTGGGCCCCAAGGTGGTTAGTTGATATGTCAATTTCGTGAGGGTGCAACTTCTGCATACAATCTTCATTTGGGGTGCACAGTTGCTTATCGGAAATATATAACTGAGAAGTGCAATCATTGGAAGGATAAGGTAAGGCATGACTACCCTAGGCCCCTGAATGGCCAAAAACCATCATTTAAGGCCTCAAAATGTCCCTAGAAGTTTAGGACCTGAAAAAATATAGATACATACACTCCCAATATGGATAACCACATTGAGTTAGTGGAAGAGGTGGGTGGTCACTGATGTCCACCTGGAACACTCCTCACCCATTAGGAAACAATGGTCCCCATTGCATCAAGTTCCATCATTACATGGGAAAACGTTTGTTGAACTTGACTCCTAGTGAGCCACTTGCCTTGGTGAAGAAGTTGTCCTTATTTAACAACCCAATAGATTTGTGTGTTTTGTTGGCAGGTTATCTTTGTCTTGGTGTCCATGATCTGATTCAGTGAGATGGGACAAATTGCAATAATCCCAGGATAAACCCCAAGTCATAAATGTACATATGTTTTATAGGTTGGTGAGCCGAGATGTTTTGGTCAAGAGTGCCTTTGTATATATGTTTCGAGGCTAGAGTGATTGTGTGATTCAGGCCAAGGAACCCATGAGTTGAAAGGATAGTGAGACTAAAAAATGTAATATGTAATCACACTCAGATATATTAATAAAATACATCATTACTACAAACCAAGTCAAACAAAAGAGTATGGGGGGATATGACTCCATGAGAGGGAAAGGGGGCTGGGACTTGAGAGTAAAAGGGGATAAGTCAAGGGGGATTAAGCCAAGGAATACAATAATATTATTTATAATTTCTAAGTCTTGTGATATATTTTATCCTAAGTTCCTAAGTGGAGGAAGGAATTACCAAGTGGGGGACAATGTAGTTCCTTGAGTGTCAAGTGTCAAAAAGAGCACATGAATATATAATGTGGGGAATTTAGTGTAATTCTTTCCAATCATTCACGCATTCATTCCATTCTATCATCCATGCCATTGCTAGGCGGAAAGAGTGTGAGTTGTTGAAGCTATTGTTACCCTATAAATCCTTAGTGGTTTGGGTCGAAGAAATAAGTTGTCAGGCCTGTGGAGCGTTCTCTTTGGGAAAAGATAATTGTTGGAAATAGGTTTTCCTAGGTGTTGGCCTTGTGGGTGTTCTAACTCATAGAGAATAATTGTGTTCCAAAGGCTACAAATACATTATACTTCCTAGATGACATGTTTTTGAAGCCCTAGAAGGGAAGTGGGACATTCGAAGGACTATTGAGCAAAGAAGGGGTACACTTCTTGGGGTGGGACTGTTGCTGGAGTTGGTGTCATTGGCCTTGTCCTGAATTTGGGTGTTGTTGGACCTTAGTTTGGCTTATGTATAATTTACCCCGGTGGAGTCATAGCCCTAGCTCAGGGGTGACCTATTGTTGAGAGTGAATGAAAAACATAATCTATGGTTGGGAGGAATGTCTGAGGTCAGAGGCTAATCAGTGATTTTAATTAAAAGATAAGTGTTATTTTATTTTTTATGATGTTTTGTGTGTGGTTAATTATGTTAACTCTATTTTGGTTTAATTGTACATATTTATGCATGGATTGTATGCTGTTATAACTGCATATTCGTTGCATATGTAAGGCATGGTAATTAATAAATGGTATCAAAGAAACTTTTTGTGTGGCACATCTTAGCTTGGAGGCTGGGGACGTTAAACTATGGTATCATAGACACAAGTTCAACATTGAAACTACATGGGACATTTGGTAGCATGCAGAAGATCAAATTGTGGATTTAAAGTTCAGAGGGTGTATGCAATGTATTTGTTAAAATTTCCCAAGGAAAAACTTGGGAATTTATCTACAATTTTAGGAGATTTTTATTTTGGGGTTAAAATCCATAATTTTTAACATTTGAATGGGAAAATCCATGCCTCAAATTGGCTACATTTATGAATTTTTGGGTAGTCATGGAGAAATTGGGTAAAAAACCTCAATTTATGAGTGAATTCAGAAGCAATTAATGCCCAAAAACGTCAAATGTCAAGCATGGATGTAATTGGTCAATCATAAAAATGGAATTGGCCTTAGAAATCTTAATTTCATAGTTTCATGGTAGCCATTGAGGAAATTTTGAAATTATGCATTTTGAAAAAATTGAAAAAAATTATGAATTTTGGAAATTTTGGGTAATTTTTTGTACATGACATCAACATGATGTGGAGGCCACATGGAAATGACGTGGAAGTGGTGACGTGGAATACCACAATGGTAGGTCCACAGTGGCAGTTGGTGGCATGGTGGCTAGTATAGTGGCAAGGTGGTAGACCACTGTGGCGGGGCGATGAGCTGCAGTATTAACCAAAACCATAAGTGGTTTCACAACATGAGTGAAGCAGTTTTCCAAAATTCTTTGGTGATGTGAAGCTAACGAGAGGACACCATGCATCACAAGTAGTTTTGGGTATCACATCATGAGGGAGTGGGGGTTGTTAACCCTCACACAAGTTGATGATGTAAAATTGTTGTATTCCCTCAATCGTTCCCTGACCTCTATCGTTAGATCTAGGGGGGACGAGTTTGCACGTCGAAGGAAAAAGAAGCGTGAAATGGGACCTGTCCATCCCCATGGCTAGTGAGGGGGAACCATGTGGGACCTTTATCCCATCCAAGTTCAAAAGTATGCCAGGTGGATAGTTGGTACGGGTGGGACCGCGAATAAAAATATATTATTATTTATAAAACACAATAAAGGTAAAGGAAGGAAGAGGAAAGAGAATGGAAGAAGAAGAAAGAAAGAAAGAAAGAGGAAGGTGGGGCCTGACAAGGTAGGGCCAAGGTGGCCAAGGGGATGACATGGCATAACCTCAGGGTTCCATGTGGACCCAAAGTGCTAAATAAAAAAAAATTGTCAATATTAATTAGTCAAATTTCTTAGAATAGTATAGTGGTTTTGAAGGTCATAATCTTGCAAGGGAATTTTAAGGCCCTAAACAACATTTTTAGGAGTTCATATTTTGTGAGAAGGTGTACCCATGGAAACCTTATATTTACATATCAAATAAAACAGATCGAGGAGATATTTCCAATGAGATATTCTAAGCGCAAAACAAAGCTCATATGAAAAAGTTACAACTAAAACAACTAAGGGTATAATTTGGGCACCAATTTACTTCTAAAGGGAATAATTGCTTGCTCATAGGTCTGTTTGACACAAAAAATAATTCTATGGAAATATCATGGATCATAGAAGACATATATGGATCCAAATTGGGAATATGAATACCTAAAAGTATACAGGATGGGCAAGAAGACACATGTAGCACTCAATACCAAAAAGGGGTAAATGGGTAATATTCATATGACTATAACTAGCTTCCCATAACTTGGAATGGAACAAGGAAATCGTCATTAGAAAGGTATTCAATAGAATAATGTAGATATTCACCTATAAATGTTAATTGAGCATTAAAATTCACAAACGATCAGAAATAATATTTACGGTTCACTTAAAGAATGAAATTGTGCATAATTTACATAATTGCTGAATTATTTTTGTCTAACAAATATTAATGCATGCACATTTTGTAGAATTAAGGCCACAAATAGAACATAGAAAAATCGGAAGAGAGACAAAAGACATGGAAGATGAACAAAGAACCTATATTCATGATGATTAAATCAGGGGGTTGCACATCAACTTGGGTAATACATAAAGTGAATAAAATGGGAATGGAGAAGGAAAATAAAAAAGCATAAATTTAGTAGAGACAATAAAGAGTATGCAAAGAGATGTGTTGAGATATAAATATGAGAATGAGAGTATTAAGAAAACTCAGGACCAACATAATGGCTTCAACATCGAGCTATTGCAGAGCTTAGACATGATAGAGAAGAAGGTGGATAAGGATACATATTCAAGTAAGTCAAATGATCACATATATCATGCCAAAAAGGAATAATATATAAGTTTTGGTAGACATCATCATCACTCACCAAGACACTCAGTCATAAGAGAATAAAGAAGTCCAATTTTATCTCATGTCGGAAAGCATAAGAGGAGAACAGAAGTGGATGAAATAAAAGGAGAGATGAGAAAGTTCAAACCTCCTACTTTTGATGTTGAGCACAAGAAAGATGAGGATACAAAGTCTTGGTTGTTGGGGATGAGGAAGTATTTCCAATTGTACAATTATTCCTCTTGAGAAGAAGCTAGAGTTTCATTTTATCGGTTAAAGGGAAAAGCATCAATGTGGTGGGACTGGCTTGTGCAAGTAAAGCACATTGAAGAGAAGAAGATAACTTGGAGGCATTTCAGAAATCATTTTTATAAGAAATACATGTTCAAGCACTACTATGATAGGAAGATGAAGGATTTATTTGAACTCAATCTTGGGAGCATGACCATGGATGAGTATGAGAGAATATTCTTAGAGATGTGAGGTATATTGACTTCATCAAGGATGAGTAGGGATTCAAATGTTTCTGAGTGGGATACCTTCAATATTCAATGATAAGATACAATATGATGATTCCAAGACAATAAAGGAAGAAATAAGGAGATCCAAATTCCTTTATAATCAGCGTAAAGGAGGATCAACTTTTCAGAGAGCTTGGGATGACAAGAAGTAAGATAATATGGAGTAGAGAAAGAAAGGGTATAAGCCTCCATTATTTAGAAATAGTTCATTGTGACACTTAACTCGGAATGAGTCCAAAATGTTATAAACATTGGGGAAAAGACCAAGATAGAGGCCTATTAAATGTTAGGGTTGTGAGAGAGATCACATGTATAGAGATTTCCCTCACAGAGGAGAAAGAGTGAAGACTTATCATAATGTACAACAGGTTGATACATTTGAATACATGGAGAGAAGCGTGCCAAGGATCTATGTAGCCTTGGACAACAAGAAAGATGAATTTCAATCATATATGATTGAAGTGGAAGGTAAAATCAATGATTAACCTATAACTATTTTAATTGATTCAGGAGTTAGTCATAGTTATATAGATCCTAAGTTGGTGGAAATATTTCATTTGAAAAGAAGAAAACATGGGAAATATTGGCTAGTTCAATTAGCAACAAGAGCTAAAAGAAGAATCAATGAGTTGGTAAAGGATTTTCCAATGGACATGAATGAACTAAGCATAAAGACATATTTGAATATCATACCTTTGGGTTCATATGACTTCCTAATTGGTATGGATTGCTTGGTCAAGCATTATGATGTCCTAGATTCTTATAACAAGGAATTCACTTGTTTTTATGAGGAAGGGAACTTGAGAGAAATTCAGGGTATTCTAAGGGAAGTGTCTATCAAAAAGATTTAAACCTTGCAACTGAAAAGAAGCTTCAGGAAAGGATGTCAATTTTATGTAGCCCGTGTGGAAGAGGAAACTAAGGATCAAGTGCCAATTATTTGAGATAATATAGTCTTGAAAGATTATGAGGATGTATTTAGAGAGATATGAAGGTTGTCACCATAGAGATATATTTATTTCTCCATTAATTTTATGCATGGAGCTTCCCTAGTCTCCAAGACTCCACATTGGATGAGCACACCATAGCTGAAGGAATTGCAAATGCAACTTGAAGAAATTTTGCAGAAGGGGTATATACACCCAAGTGTGTTTCCTTGGAGTGCCCCCAATGATATTTTTGAAGAAAAAGGATGGAACCTTAAAGTTGTGCATTCATTTTAGATAGTTGAATAAGGTGATCATGAAGAACAAGTATCCTTTGCCAAAGATAGATGATCTTTTTGATAAGTTGAAAGATGAAAAGATATTTTCTAATATTTAACTCAGGTCAGACTATCATTAGGTAAGGATTAAATAAGAATATGTCAGCGAGACAACATTTAGAACAAGGTATGGCCATTCTAAGTTTACAGTGGTGCCATTTGGATTGTCAAATGCACCAACTGTATTCATGTGTTTGATGAATGGTATTTTCAAAAATTACTTGGATAATTTTTTCATTGTCTTCTTAGATGACATACTTATCTAATATAAGTCTGAACAATAGAATGAGAAATTCTTGATAATGGTGCTACAAGTATTTTTAGGGAGAATTAGTTGTATGCCAAATTGAGCAAGTGCTCATTTTATTAGGGGAAAATGCATTATTTGGGCCATATTATTTCAGAGAAAGGGATAACAATGGACCCTAAAAAGATAGAAGCAATTAGAGGATGGAAAACACCAATGAATGTCTCATAGGTGAGATCATTCATGGGACTTGGAAGTTATTACAAAAGATTTATTGAGGATTTTCAAGGATTGCACAACCAATCACTTAGTTGAAAAAGAAAGGTTTGAAGTTCGAATGGGTCTTTAGATGTGAAGAAAGTTTTCAAAACTTGAAAAAATTATTGACAAGTGCACGAATATTCAATATTGTTGATCCAAATGAAGATTTCATTGCGTGCATTGATTCCTGCGAGGAAGGGATTTGAGGAGTCCTTACCCAAAATGGGCATGTGATATGATATAAGTCAAGGAAGTTGAAAGAACATGAGAGACACTATGCCACACATGATTTATAATTCGAAGCCATAGTTCATTATTTAAATATGTGGAGGCATTATCTTATGGGAAAAAGATTTGAGTTGAGGACATACCATAGTGGTCCGAAATATTTGTTTAGACGACCAACTTCAAATGCCATACAAATTAGATGGTTGGAATTACTTAGTGAGTATGACTCTGATATAACACTTATCAAAAGAAAAGAGAACAAGGTGGATGATGCACTCAAAAAGAGGGTGCATGAGATGCATGCTACAACTGTTAGCATGTACGAATATGATTTGAAAGACAAAATTCTAGAAGTTGTAAAATCATATCATCTTTATGTGCAAACAAAAGAAACATTACAACAAGGCAATTTTTAGTAGAAAATTGAAGAGTATGAGTTGAGAGAGGATGGAATCCTCATGTACATGGGTAGAGTATATGTGTGTGAATATCAAAATATGAAAAATATTGTACTAAGAGAAATGCATAATGTGTCTTATGTTTGGAACCCAAGTTACCATAAAATAATTCCAGCTGTAAAGAGCCAATATTTTTGGCCAGGTATGAAGAAAGAGGTGGTTGATTAGATATCCAGTTGTCTAGAATGTTAGAAGGCAAACGTTGATCACAGACATCCATCTGTATTTCTACAACCAATTCCCATTCTGCAGTGGAAATGGGAACTTGTGACAATTGATTTTATCACCAAGATGCCCAGAACAATGAAGAAACATGATTCCATCATGGTGGTGGTGTATAACATAACTAAAGTTTCTCATTTTATTCTAGTGAGGCTAACTCACAAGGCAACTAATATTATAGATATTTACATGAGATAAATTGTCAAGCCACATGGTGTACCTAAGGAATTTTTTTTTGATAGAGATCCCAAATTCACATCAAAATTCTAGAAGGTGTTGTTTAAAGGATTTGGGACAAATATGAATTTTAGCACAAGATATCACCCATAATCAAGTGGGAAAATAGAGAGGGTCAATAAGGTGATTGAGGATATGTTGAGAATGTATGTGATGGATAAACCATCAAAATGGGAAGATTATGTATGTGATGGATAAACCATCAAAATGGGAAGATTGTCTACATTTAGTGGATTTTTCTTATAATAATGGGTATTGAGCATCTTTAAAGATCATCCCATTTGAAACATTATATGGAAGAAAGTGCAACACGCTAGTGAACTAGGAAAACCAAACAAATAGAGCAATGGTTGGGTAGGAATTTCTCAAAGAAATGGAAGAGAAGATGGTGAAAATAAATAAGGATTTACAGGTTGCACAAGACAAGAAGAAAAGTTATGTAGATAAAGGCAGAACAAAGAGAATTCAAAGTGGGTGAGCACGTCTTCATGAAAGTGAAAGCTAAGAAGAGTTCACTTAAATTGGGAAGCTACCCAACATGAAAGTGAAAGCTAAGAAGAGTTCACTTAAATTGGGAAGCTACCCAAAACTAGCAGCACTATATTGTGAACCATTTGAAATCCTGGAGAGGATTGGTCTCATTGCATACATGCTTGCACTGACTGCATCCATGTGCATTCATAAGGTATTCCATGTGTATTTGTTTAAAAAGTATGTTCCTAGTGCTAAGCATGTAATTCATTGGAATGTGATCCAAGTGGAGCAAGAGGGTGAATTCCAAGTCCAACCGGTGTGCATATTGAACATAAAGGTCAAGGTGCTCCAGAATCAATCCATAGAGCTGATAAAAGTGCAATGGACTTGCTACAGTCCTGAAGATGCCATGCGGAAGGCGTACCCACATATTTTTTGGATACTTTTGAAGAAATTTGATTGTACATGTGTATATAATGCACCAAGGATGGTGCATAAATAATGGGGAGGGGAATGTAATACCTCTAGGCTAAACCCCAAGTCGTAAATGCACATATTCTTTATAGGTTGGTGAGCTAGGATATTTTGGGCCATATTTCTTTTGTATATATGTTTTGAGGTCAGAGTGCCTGTGTGATTTAGGCTAGGGAGCCTATGAGTTGAAAGGCCAATGATCTTAAAGAATACAATATGTAATCACACTCAGATATATTAATAAAATACATCATTGTTGTATACCAAGTTAGACGAAAGATTATGGGGGGATAAGACTCCACGAGAGGGAAAGGGGGCTAGGACTTGAGAGGAAAAGGGGATAAGTCAAGGGGAGAGGGAAAGGGGGCTAGGACTTGAGAGGAAAAGGGGATAAGTCAAGGGGGATTAAGCCAAGGAATAAAATAATATTATTATTAAGTCCTAATTCTTGTGATATCATGTTATCCTAAGTTCCTAAGTGGAGGCACAAATTACCAAGTGGGGGACAAAGTGGTTCCTCGAGTGTCAAGTATCGAAAAGGGCACATGCATATATAATGTGGTGAATTTAGTGTAATTATTTCCAATCATTCACTCATTCATTCCATGCTATCATTTGTACCATTCATGGGGGGAAGAGTGTGAGTTGTTGAATTTGTTGTTGCCCTATAAATCCTTGGTGGTTTGGGTCAAAGAAGTAGGTTTTGAGGCCTGTGTAAGATTCTCTTTGGGGAAAGAGAATTGTTGGGAATAGGTTTTTATGGGTAATGGCCTAGTGGGTGTTGTAACTCTTAGAGAAACCTTGTGTTCCAAGGGCCAAAAAACTCTAAGACTTCCTAGCCAACCAGTTCATGAATCCCTGGAAGGGAAGTGGGACATCCAAAGGACCATTGAGCAAAGAATGGGTGCACTTCCTAGGACGGGATAGGCTGTGGGGAATGAGAGGTTATGGATGGGATTGTTGTTGAAGTTGGTTCCCTTGGCCTTGTCCTGAATTTGGGTGTTGTTGGAAATTAGTTTGTCTTAGGTAGCCTTTACACTAGTGGATTCATAGCCCCAACTAGGGGGTGACCTACTGCTGAGAATGAATGAACAATGGATTCTATGGCTATGAACATCTGAGGTATGCAGCTAGTCGATGATTTTAATTAAAAGCCAAGTGTTCTTTTATGTGTTATGACTATTTATGTGTTGTTTTTAATGTTAACTCTATTGTGGTTTAATTGTACATATTTATGCATGGATTGTATGCTGCTAGAAATGCATATTTGTTGCATATTCAAGGCATGGTAATTAATAAATGATATACGAGAAAAAAAATTGTGGCATGGCCTAGCTTGGAGGTTGGGAACATTACGTAACCCAACAGATAAAGAAATGGTTGGGATATAATTGCTTGGGGAAATGAAATATCATATAGTGAAAAAAAAAATTAAAGGTTGCACAAGACAGGCAAAATAATTATGCAAACA
Source organism: Picea abies (assembly GCA_900067695.1). Taxonomy (NCBI): domain Eukaryota; kingdom Viridiplantae; phylum Streptophyta; class Pinopsida; order Pinales; family Pinaceae; genus Picea; species Picea abies. The sequence goes on along the minus strand of CBVK0101367116.1, from coordinate 2,187 downwards.
AAAGTAGAACACACAAAGAATTCAAAGTGGGAGAGCATGTCTTAATGAATGTGAAATCTAAAAAGAGTTCACTTAAATTGGGAAGCTACCCAAAATTGGCAGCAATATATTGTGGACCATTTGAAATACTAGAGTGGATTGGTCATATTGCATATATGCTTGCACTTCCTGCATCCATGTGCATTCATAATGTATTCCATGTGCCTTTGCTTAAAAAATATGTTCCTGGTGCTAATCATGTAATTGATTGGAATGTGATTAGTGTGCATATTGTACAAGAAGTTCAAGGTTCTCTAGAATCGAGCCATCGAAATGGTAAAGGTATAGTGGGCCTACTATGATTTTTGAGGATGCAACATGGGAGCATTAAGATGCTTAGCAAAAAGAGTACTCGCATCTTTTTGGAGATTTTTGAAGAATTTTGATTGTACATGTGTATATAATGCACTGAGGACAATGAAAAAATAAGGGGGAGGGGAATGTGATACCCCCAGGTTAAACTTTGAGTTGTAATTGTACATATGTTTTTTAAGTTGGTGAGCCAAAATGTTTTGGGTTGGAGTGCATGTGTATATATGTTTAGGCTAGAGTGACTATGTGATATTAGGCCCAAGAGCCTATATGATGAAAGGACTATGAGCCTAGCATTGTAAATAGTAATCACACTCGAAAATATTAATAAAAAAAATCATTGTTGTAGTCTAAGTCAGATGAAAGAGTATGGGGGGATAAGACTCTATGAGAGGGAAATGGGGCTAGGACTTGAGAAAAGGGGCTAATTCAAGGGGGCTTAAGCCAAAGGAATATAATAATATATTCCTAAAGTAATAAGTCTTATGATATGATTTTATCCTAAGTTCCAAAGTTATGGAACAAATTACCAAGTGGAGGAAACGGTAGTTCATTGAATGCCATGTGTCAAGATAGGAACATGCAAATATAATGTTGGGTTTTTTGAATGCCATGTGTCAAGATAGGAACATGCAAATATAATGTTGGGTTTTAGTGGAAAATCCATTCCATTCTGCCATTCCGTCCATCATTCTTACCATTTCTTGGAGAGGGTGAGAAGAAGAGCCACAATAACCTAGTATCATTGTAACCCTATAAATCCTTGGTGGTTTGGGCTTGAAGAAGCATGTTTTCAGGTCTGTGGACATTCTCCTTGAGTGAGAGAATTTTTGGCAATAAGTTTCCTCATGTGTTGGCCTAATGGTTGCCCATAACTCTTTGAGAGAAGTCTTGTGTTCCAAGTGCCATAGATATCTAAGACTTCTTACCAATATGTTGTTGAATCCCTAGAAGGGAAGTGGTCTAGTTGAATGACTATTGAGCAGTGAAGGGATAAACTTCCTAGGGTGGGATAGGATGTGGGGAATGAGAGTCTATGAGGTGGAACCGCTACTAGAATCAATTACATCGGCATTTTCCTAAGTTGTGTGTTGTTGGACCTTAGTTTGGCTTAAGTAGCCTTTGCTCTGGTGGAGTCATAGCCCTATCTCGGAGGTGACCTATTGTTGAGAGTGAATGGATAGCAACGTCTATGGTTGTGAGGAACGTCTAAAGTCTACAACCGGTTAGTGATTTTCATTAAAAGATAAATGTTCTTTTATGTGTTTATGATGATTATTTTGTAGTTAATTATGTTAATTCTATTGTGGTATAACTATTTTAATTATGCATAAAATACATGCTTTTAGGATTGCATAACTCTATTCATATGCAAAGCATATTAATTAATGGTATGAAATTTCAAAAATTCATTATTTCACAAAAGTCAAGATTTTTTAGTGACATACACCCAAAAGTAAATCTAGGATGTGTTACAATTTAAAAATTAAACCTCCCTCCAAAAAAAACTTAAAACACTTAACCTTTTCTTCCTTATATACCAATATAATTATTCCCTATATACCAATATAATTTAATATAAATTATATTGAGTCGTTTGTTTTTTTTAATTTTATATAAAAATAATATCAATAAAATAATAAAATAATAATATAACGTAATATTTTTATTATTAAATAAATAATATTAATCATATCCATTTAATAATAAAAAATTTAAAGTGTTATATATTTTTTAATTTACATAAATATCATTAACATTATTATTATCCAATTTAATAATAAACAATTTAATGATATATATATATATATATATATATATATATATATATATATA
>CBVK0101367105.1:0-10889 GCA_900067695.1 Picea abies | reverse complement strand
TGGAAAACTGGGTGTACTCACAAAGATGCAGGTAACTCCAATTTGTATGCCATGGTACCAATATTTTGCAACACCTTATAAGGGCCATATTACTTCGGTGATAATTTATTATCCTTCTTAGCTTTCTTGAGGGACATATATTTGTATGGTTGTAGTCTTAAAAATACCCAATCCCTGACTTCAAAACTTCTTTCACTACGATGTTGATCTAGTTGTTGTTTCATGTGATTTTGTGCCATGGTCAGGTTGTCCTTTAAGAGTTGGAGAACTTGTTGTTGATGCTCGATGTGATCTTCTACTGCTTGAAACTTAGATTTTTCTTTTAGAGAATAAGTGGTGGAAGGTGGGTGATATCCATAGAGTGCCATAAATGGTGTCATTTTTGTTGTAGTATGAAAGTAAGAGTTATACCACCATTCTGCCAAGAGTAACCACTTGAGCCATTGTGTTTGTTTATCAAAGACAAAGCAACAAAGGTAGTATTCCAGAAATTTTTTCACTATCTCGGTTTGTCCATCATATTGAGGATGATAAGGTGATCTATGAGCCAATTGAGTACACAAACAAGAAAACAATTATGTCCAAAAATTTCTAGTGAAGACGGGATCTTTGTCACTTACAATAATCTTTGGGCTTCCATGTAGCTTTTGAATTGTCTTCATTAATGCGGTGGAAATTGTACTGGCTTTGAAAGGTTGAGAGAGCGCACAAAAGTGTGTGTAAAACTTGGCCAGTCCATCAACAATCACCATACCTGTAGCAATTTTGAACGTTTCCTAACTAAGAATAAAAAAAACATAGTTGCATTGCCATTCATAAGGAATCTATAACCAATTAAGCATATCAAACATAAAGATAATACATAGCAGCATTCAATACATTCAGAAGAATAAATACACAGGATATATATATTCAAAATTTGGGCCTCCAATTATATTGACATATCAGGTTATTCTCACAACTCAATCCTCATAAAAAAGTAATCATGGATGTTCCTCATCAGATATGAGACAATGTTACAATCTCTTTATCCTCTAAATCTAGACTAATACAAAACTCTGATACATTGATAGTCTGGTGCTTACCCAGATCTCCAAAACTCAGTTATGCTAATTGTATGGACCATTACAACAATGACTCTCTTCACAACATAAACAATAACAACAACACTCCAGCCCAACAACCCTTTTACAATCATATCAGTCTCATATATATCATTTGATATTTAGGTCTGTTGGTTGATAACCCGAGAGTTCTCTCTTCTTCTTGATCTTGTTGCAACTTCTTTCCTCAAAACTGATGTTGCATTGTCCTTTCAACCGCTTTCTGTTTATTTCCTTAGTCCTCTATCCATCTCTTCAGCGGCTTGCACAACTTATGTTCACCAAAATGAAGTTGCAATATGATGTGCACAAATCCTATTCATCAAAACGAAGGGCCCAACAGGGTCCGACCACAATAGTTCTCTCTTCTTCTTGATCTTGTTGCAACTTCTTTCCTCAAAACTAATGTTGCATTGTCCTTTCAACTGCTTTCTGTTTATTTCCTTAGCCCTCTATCCATCTCTTCAGCGGCTTGCACAACTTCTGTTCACCAAAATGAAGCTGCAATATGATGTGCACAAATCCTATTCATCAAAACAAAGGGCCCAACAGTGTCCGACCACAATCCTTGACTCGCCCTGAGTCAAGTCTTCGATTCTTTCATGGTTTCTGGGTTGGCTTGTTGTTCTCCCTTGCCTCCTGGTTTTGGGTTGCTTCCACTTCCAGCTTGGACTGTTTTTTCTTTATCTTCTTCAAAAGAAGAGCCCAACTTGGGTACTAGTTCAAGGGCTCTCTTCCTGACATCTTGGAAGTTTTCCACTTTGTCCTGCCACTTTCTGGAAATCATTGAAGCTTCAACAAAAAATTGTTGGATGGCATCTGTGATGCACTCTTTTGGCTTGAACGCAACTAAAGAGTTCCATTATAAATCGCATATGGCATCCACTTGATGCATCTGTAGGTAAGTTGTCTAGAATACAAGTCAATACTCTCGTAGTTTTTTCTTAGCCACAGTTTGAGCTTCATATAGTGCATTGAGATCATTGTCCGTCTTCCAGATCTTGTCAAATTTCTCTTGTTGTTCCAGCAGATCCAGGATGTTAGTTGCTTCTTCATTGAGCGATTGGATCTTCACGCGCAATTCCTCTAATGTTTGGTTGCTCCTTGAAATGATTCCCATACAATCGCTAACCTCTCTGAATATTTGTTTTCATTTTGTAGTCCTTTTATGCAAGGTTACTCTTGTGTTGTTTCCCTCCAAAACAATTTTCTCCATTTTCTCTCGTAGATTTCTGGGTTGCAGTTCAACTTCTCTCTTACTATTTCGCAACTGTACTTTGATATTTTCTACTCTTTCTGCCAGCTCTGACCAGACTACCTGAAGTAATTCAATCTGCTTCGCAAGCTTGCTTGTTGCAATGGATTCTAGCAGCTGAGGTGTTGTCTTTCTAATCGTTGTGCAGGCCTCTGATATTTTTTCCTTTACCTTCTCTACCTTTTGTTTTCCCTGAATCATTGAATATTCATCCTGCATTTGTTGTGCTTGTGCAAGGATTCCTTCTTGTTTCCAAAACTCGGCTTGTCGTTCAGCCCGATGGATCCTCTGCTCCAATTACTCATTCGAGGCTCTGATTATGCCCACCAGCTGCGTTGTCGGCAACTAAGAGAGATCACTCGATGAAGGAGTGACATCCAGGGGTAATCAGACTTGTAGTGGCAGTCCACTAGCCATCGAATGTTCGGATGGTGTCTCCACCTCTTCTTCCCCTGGGGATGGACCTTGAAATTGATGTGCAAGTCTAGTCTTCATATTTGTTGGAAGCAGAGGGAAACTTCTGTATTTTCCAAGAAAAGCTACAATAGTTCCACTCATCTCTGTGGATTCTGGAGTACAGGCTCCTGCTGTTCTTTCAAGGATGTCGTGCTTTTCCCCAATGTGGCTTGGGGTTCTTTTTGAACCAATTATTCTCCTTCCCCTGTTTGTAATGAAACTTATGGAGTCTCGCTTCTGTTGATGGGAATCTTAGCATTGATTGTTGAGAGGGGACTCTAGGTGCCTGGAATTTGCGATATTGGAGAAAGTGGTGGAATTTATTATTTCTTACTCTCTGCCAATGACAGAGTGCCCAGAATGGTTGCCGACGGAGAGACTATTTGGCTCAAGGCTTTGGTGGTCAGGGTAGTGGGCTATGTTATATTCTCGTAAGGGCCGCCAATATCTAGCTGCATGGGCTTGGGCGAAGTGGGTTGGGATGGAATGGTGGTGTGTTGCTATGGCAATGGGGCTTGTAGTGGCGATGGATCTTGTTGAGTGATTATGGTTGTGTAGGAAGTGGTTTCTGGCTTTGGATCATCTGTGATACTAATCACATTCTAGGTAGCTCGAGTTTTTTCTCTAGTATGAGGTACATCTAAGGATATTGTTTGTGGGCTCAATATCTTCACAGGAGAAATACTTGTATGGGGTTTCTTGATTGGAGGATCCCCTATGAAGGCAGCGGAAAGAATCTCATTCACATCTTTACTTGATAACACGACATGTTCTGGGAGTTGTGGAAACATAGGAAATGTCTTCTTCTTCCGCTCCAAAGGTTCCTCATCCTCTTCCTCCTCTGATTTTGTCAACATTTGGACCTTCGGCTTCTTCATTGTTGGGGCGAAACTTGGCCCTACTCCTTCTTCCTGCCCCTTTTTCTTGAGGATCTCTAGTGGAAAGAGATAATGCATACCTGACTTGCGTGGGTTGTGCTTAACACCTAGCCATGACATGACTTCTTTGTTGAAGGCTTCCTTATCTAGGTAAAAGGGTAATGACCTCGTATGGAAGTCCTCGAACTTCGCATGCCTTGGCCAAACAAATGTTTATTTTCGATTTATCCCGAATGCAATATTCTGAGTGTTGAGATTCAATAGTCCTTGTGGTATGCGCATCCGCTGAGTTGTGTCAATAAGTTGGTTGTACCACTTCAAGAATGCTACATTGTTGAACTCCATATTCTCGGAGTCTGATCTTGTGTGCCAGGGTTCAAACATCTTGGCTAGGAGACCCTTTTCTGCAGGGGACAATTGCCTTCCTATGGGTGACATCCATTTCCACATGGAGAATGTGACTAACAGCTAGCCAAATGTAAATTTTCTTCCTTTCTACTGAGCCTCTTCACACACAACTAGGATTTCCTCTAGTAGGTGGCTACGCCATTTGAACACAACTCCATTTACGCAGAAGTATGCTATCAAAAGGGCATCTTAGGTGCATTCTCCCTTGTAATACGAGCGCATAACCTTGCTAGCGATCACGTAGCAGGTTGTCAGGATCGTCTCTGGTAAGCGCATAACCTTGCTAGCGATCACGTAGCAGGTTGTCAGGATCGTCTCTGGTAGGATTGGATCTATTTTGGTTGTTCGTCTTCCTCTATGTGTATGGAGTTTCTCATATAGGTTGACTTCTCCCTTCTTCTTCCCATGATCACATGGCTCGTCTGGAATTGCCTCTTTTGGAGATGAGGTCTGACCTCCTATTTCTCTTGACATGTTGGCTCTGGATTACTTAGAAAACTTAGACAGACTGAGTAGGGGCTCAAGGTTGCGAATGGGGAGCAGGATATCTCACAAGCTAGACGAGAGTGCAGATAGCGCAAGACAAAAGATAACTAATGTCACAAGCTAGACGAGAGTGCAGATAGCGCAAGACAAAAGATAACTAATGGAAACAATGAGCCTCACTCATGAGTTCACAAAATATTATACGCGGGATAATTGAAGAGCTATGTAATTACTCCTAAGGACATTCATTATGAAGTCATAAACGCAATCTTAGGCTGAGGTGTCTGACGAGACTAATAACGGGGTAAGATCTATAGGGTGATCCTGGCCTTTAATGACCAATATGACAGGGACGTGGTCAAGATGAGGGCTTATCGTTTTAACGGTTGAGTATCCTGGCAGGGATACCGATGTCATCTTTGTGTATCGCAACTTTATGGCTTAATGAAAAGTTCTGATGGATTATTGTAGCTACCATAAAGCGTGTGACTGGGAAGGATGCATGTGGCACATGGGTTGTGATATAGTTTGGATTCGCCCCCCCCCTCCGACCACAATGGGGTCCCCGTCATATTTAATGACTTAGTTTAATGTAATGGTGACTCTTCAGATCCTGTGCGGCTGAGTAAGAAGTTTTTCACGAAATAAACACTTAGACTGAAAGAAGTACATGTTGTGGTGCAACAATGAACACTCCGACATTATTAACTGAATTAAAGAAATTGCAAGAAATTAAAATCTAACTACTGTACATTCTCCTTTGGACTGGAGAAACAATCCTTTGGATCCATCATGAGAAATATAGGGTTTCATGTGAGCCTCGTTCACCCATCCTGGTCGAAGAATACCATCCAGTTATGTTAGCCTGATTATGCCAGAGTGTCATATTTCTGCAACTATGAATGGACCCAACCAATGCATGCACAACTTGCCTGGATATTTCTAATATCGGTTGTCATAGATGAGTACCTTATCCCCTTGCGTGAATCTTTTGGACTTAATATCTCTGTCATGCGAAGATTTTTGTCTAGATTTCTCAACTGTCTGATGAAAATCTGCTAAAAATATCGCTTCCTCAAGCTCTTGCAAGTCTGCAATCCTCTGTGCAACTGACGCATCATCTGTCATGTGTGTATCATGTGCTATATAGAGACTAGGGGTAATAAATTATGTAGGTACAACAACTTCTTTCTCGTAAACCAACTGAAATGGAGTATACCTGTGTAGCTTCTTCATGGTATTCTTGTAAGCCCACAAGACTGCTGGAACTCTATCATCCCAGTCGTCCCTGTTTGCACAACATACTTTTGTCAGTTCTCTTTCTGGAATTTTATTGAATGCCTCCATTGGACCATTAGCTTGTGTATGGTAGGGACTGCTCTTATGGTGTTGTATAAGGAATTATGGTGTCAACGTTGTGATTATGTTGTTGATAAAGTGACTACCTTGATCTCTCGTCAAACTTCTAGGACATCCAAACCGAGTGATAACATTCTCGAAGATAAATCTAGTTGTTTAACAGTCTTGAATTGTCTTTGCTTCATCCCATCTTGTGAGGTAATTAGTTGCAGTAATGATGTATCTGTCCTTTGAGTACTTAGCCAGGGTTTTGATCAGTCCAATAAAATCAAAAACCCACTTCTAAAATGCATGAAGTGCCCTAACTAGCTGAAGAGGTAATTCATCTCTGCGTCATGGATTTCCTACTCTTTGGCAGATGTCGCAATATATAGCATACTCCTTATCATATTTAAATAATGTATCCCACCATAATCCTCCTTGAAGTACCTTCTATGTATTATATTTACCTCCAACATGTCCTCCCGCAACTCCATTGTGGCATTCCCACAGGATATCTTGCCTTTCATGGTTCAAGACACATCTCGTAAGGATGTTGTCGAGTCACAATTTGTAAAAAATTTCGGCAATCAATTGATAGTCTGCTACACAAACCACCATATGTCTCTTTTGGGTTGTGGAGTAAGTTTCTGGGCAGGTCCATGTACTGAGTTATACAACAATGTCTTCAAGATACTCTAGGATGGCCTCAATCCGGAATAGGTCCGCATCTGGGAGTTGATCATCCACTGCTCCACCACTTTCCCCTGACTCCAACCTGGAAAGGTGATCTTGACCTGCATTGCATCTTCCTGGTTTTACAATTACTTCAAATGAAAACTCTTGAAAAATTAGTAGCCCCCTGCAAATTATTCCTTCAAGTATTGGTTTATTGACTAGGTACTTCAATGCAGAATGGTCAGTAAAAAACTTGAAATGAGAGCCTAACAAGTAGTGTCTAAACTTTTGTAATGCATAAATCATAGCTAGGCATTCCCTTTTAGTGGTTGTGTAGTTATGTTCGGCTTGTGAAGGTTTTCTACTGGAAAAGTAGATAGGGTGGTCCATATTTCCTTCCCCTAGTTTTGCTAGAATGGCTCCTAGGGAAATGCCTGATGCATCCACATGTACATGGAATTCATTTTCCCAATTGGGAAATATCAATATAGGTGCAGTACTTAGTTTTTCTTTGAGAATGTCGAATCCTTTGTCACACTCTGGTGTCCACCAAAATAGTTCAGACTTCTTCAACAATTTTTCTAGAGGTGCAGTGATAGTTGTATATCTTTTGATGAACCCATGTTAATATCATGTATGTCTCAGTGTAGAGCGTAACAGTGTAGCACTTGTAGGTGGCGGCATGTTCAGCATGACCGCCACTTTAGCTGGGTCTACCAAGACTCCTTCTATGCATACAATATGGCCTAACATATTTCCATGTGGTACACATAAAATTCACTTCCTTAGATTGAGAGATATCGGCAATTCACAACATCTATCAAACATTAACAGGAGTAGTGCTACATGTTATTTTAACAAGATATATATCCTCCAATCTTCCATGTAGACTTCAAAAAACTTGTGGATGAAATTTCGAAATGTTGTTATCACAATCCGAGAAAAAATTGCAGGGGCATTCTTCAAGACAAAGGGCATTATGTTGTATGCAAATCATCCCCATTCGGTTATGAATGTAGTCTTCCTCTTTTCTTCCTCTATGATTCTAACTTGGTGATATCCTGAAAATTCGTCTGTAAACAAATAAGATTTTTGTCCCACAACTTGATCTAAAACTTCGTCACTGAAAGGTGTTGGAAACAGATCATGCACACATGCAGAATTCAGAATTATGTAGTCTATGTAGTCCCGAATGTATTTTGTACCTTTCTTACTCTGGATAAATATGGGACTAATCCATTCTTCTTATTCGATTGGGGAAATAAGTCCTACCGCAATAATTTTGTCCATTTCCTTCTTGACCTTCTATTTTATTCTAGGATTAAGTCGGTATGGTTTGTGCTTCACAAGTATTGAGCCGGGTTTCAACTCGATTTTCATTTCTCCCATGGCTCCTTTTATACCTTTTAGTTCTAAAAACGCTTTAGGGAACAAGTACCCCTATTCCCGCAATAGGTTGTGTACTCCATTCATAGTTTTTCATCCCAATAATATCCTATAGAAGTTATCTTAGGATTCTTTGCACTCCCTATATTAACTTTTTGTAACTTCAGTAGATGATTATAGTAGCTACAAGTGTGACTAGGTATGGTATCCTGAATTTCTCTATTGTCTTGTGTTTCTTTAATGGATAATTTTCTAAGCTCTTCCAATCCATCAGGTTTTTCCAGGTCTTTCCCAACTTTACAACAAGGTACAAGTATCTTATCAATTTCAAGACCCAAACTAGACTAAAGAAAATGAACATGGTCAACACACACTATTGGACTTGACCTCTTTTTGCAAATGTCAGTAAAAAGCATTTCATTGATTCTTTGAAGGACTGTGTTGAGCTCAGGGTACTTACTTGTAAAGGAAAAATCCTTGCAAAATTGGTCTTGTAAGGTCTACCAACATCTTTTTTTTCTTCTAATCTCCTCATGTATATACCAGGACTTTGGGATTGGCCCCAATGAATGGAGAAATACATGAACCCATAGGTGAGAGGGTACTTCCACAACTCTCCATTGCTATAAGAAATGTTCAATATGCACTCTAGGGTCACATCATCCATCGAACAGTTGTGCATCTTAAAAATCTATATTCATCTCTTCTTCCAATTGATCCATGCTTTGGAATCAACATCAAATGGCTTGTTTTGCGTCTTCCCACTTCATAATCAAGGCTTTATGGGTGGCCCACCAACGAGCGGGGGTATCTTGAAAGGCTATGTCAAGAACGGATATCCTTTGATCCATCGTTATTTCCTCTTTCATGCTGGTAAGAAAATTGCGCCCCGGAGGTACCATTATATGCCATGTGTTCTTTGACCTCGGTTTCAATCCATCTCGTTGCCCTGATAGTTGCACATCATCTTGAGAATCGCTCATATGAACCCTGTTGCCAACTGTCAAATGCTACTTATGAATCCTCATCAACATACTATATGCTTCTCCAACTTACTGATCCATATGCAGTGGGATTTATGTAATCTGGTATTGTTCATGTTTTTATGGTGTATACTTGGTCAAGAACATTTGATTCCATATTGTGGTCCACTAGTTCAATATATCTAGGCCCTAGACATGGATCCAAGGGATGAACTAATTTTATCCCACCTGCTTCAGACATCATGGTGTCCCTATTTAGATCAATGATAGCATATTTATCATATGCCCAATCAATTCCAAGTAGAGCAAGGTGGGGATCCTTATCTCCCATGTTTTCAATTACCTCAAAATCGGTTGTGGTCTTAAATCCCACAACATCTATTTCCACATTTTCCATCCTTCCCACTGGGAAAATGCAGTACTAGTTTTCCATTCTCAACTGGATGGGGGAATATACTAATTGAGGTTTTCCCAAGGCTTCCCAGGTCTTTTTGGGTAGGATGTTGACATCTAACCCCAAATCTAGCATGACATCTTTGATTTCAAAATTATCTAGTTGGGCTTCTAACCTAAATTATTTTCTTTCTCACACCTTTCTTTTTTGTATTCTCCGGGTATTCTTATCAGGGAGTTTGGTCCTTACTATGGCTTTTTGGGTTCCCTCATTTCCTAGTATGAGGTACAGGGTGTTTCTCAACTTCTTTGTAAGTTGGTCATCCCCTAGGATATCAAAGAACAATTGAAACCAAAGATTGATTACACTTTGAGACTGCTCAGGGTGTCTCATTGGAATTGCATAATTTCTAAGTGTTGGTGGTGAGGTAGGGGCTTGTGCAAGGTTATGTTGAGAGGGGACTTTAGGAGGATTCTCTATTATTTCCAGAGAAGGGATGTAATTAAATATTTTTATTTCATTTTTGAAAAACAACTTTTGTTTCACAAGATCATACCTATCATCTTTGGGAACAACTTTCTAAATCTTGGGTTGATTGTCTGCATCTTCCCTAGTTTTAGCTCCTCTGTGAGTAAGGATGTTAATATTAGGTAGTTGTCCCTCAAGTCCCTTTTTTAATTCTAATCTTATGAGATTGTCTCCTCATTAACGAACCCTGTCTTCCCATTTCATGATCAATTCTAGGCAGTGTTCAATTGCTAACTGATGTTGATGTTTCAGATTCCATCTCCATGTTGTGAACGATGATGATGATGCCATTCCAGCTCCATGTTGTGAATGATGATGATGATGATACTCCAACTCCATGTTGTGAATGATGATGTTATTGATGATGAGAAAAAATTCCGATGATTTATAGATATGCCAGTCAATTTTCCATATGTTGTTGATGTTGCTTCTCTCTCTCTTTCTTGATGATGTTGTATTGTAGAATACCCTTCTTGTTAAGGGGGAGTGTTGAAATATTGTAACTACGAAAAATATTCTACTTATTATTGAGTTATTATCTTATGGATCAATCCCCTTTTGTGGATTGATCATGTCTGGATTTTTATATGACCAAATCCCCTTTTGTGGATTGGTCAAACCCTAATTAAATGATGTTATTTGAGAAGTTGGCCCCTAGGGATAATTAAAGTGTTTTTAGCCACTAGTTGGAAAAGTCGTCCTTGCCTAATGAGGAGACACCACCCTAGCACTCCTCGGCTAGTATAAATAAAAGAGGTTGGCGCCTCATTCACTCACTCACTCAAGTCACTCATCTAGTGCACAAATTTGAAGGAAGTTGCAGTTGTCGGAAGAGGAAGAGAGAGAGGTGCATTGCTCAGTGTTGGATATTCTCTAATGTTTGGTTTATTATCTTGGAATTGTAATGGCAATCTATATTAAGGAATTTTTTGTTGGGTTTTCTCCCCCATGAAGGTTTCCTAGGATAAATGTTGTGTACCTTGTGATTGTGTTTCT
>CBVK0101367051.1:0-11934 GCA_900067695.1 Picea abies | reverse complement strand
ATACTACTCCCATCACTTCCATCCCAGGAAGAATATTTTCCCCATCTTTTGACTTTGATAGTCTTCATCCTATTTAGGACATTGTTTTTTCATTAAATACTTATATCTTTGATTATACAACAAATACCATAGTAAAAAGGAAAACTAAGAAGAGAAAGACTGCACATCATGAGGAAACCACACATGAAGCAGTTAATCTTTGGAATGCCACACATCTAAATGAACAAGATTTTGTAGAAGAAGCTTTTGATGCCTTAGGGGCATTTCTTGATGCAAACAAATGTTCAATAAGTAGGTTGTATGCTTAATTAAAAAGGTATTGGAACTACAAGAACAAATGATTTCGTAGGAGACCATCTAGTCAAAAGAACATTAAGATCGGACAAATCATCTTACATAAGAAAATATGATATCTTTGGATGTCATTGAACAACTAAGAACTAAAATAGATAATGCAAAATATGAGCATGATAGACAAATAGTTGTTCTTCTTGATGAAAAGAAGAAAATGAGCAAAAGACATGAGAACCAAGTTGACACTTTGGTTTCTCAATTAAATGAATTGAAAATAAAAATAAAGAATTCAAAAACCTCAAGGAAAGAAGCAATGGATTTAATCAACAAACTAGCCTCTCTGCAAGGATTTTTCTATGCCAAGATGTATGAAATAAAAAAGAAACATGATCAATTCCTACAATTTACTGCAAAATATCAAACATAGTTTGGGAAACAAAAAGAAGCTCAAAGGTCATTTGATAGTTTGAAGGAATGTGAAACAAAAGAAATCATTTGTCCTAAATATTCTTGGCATATCAATTGCTTATTTACACAGGATTTAATTAAAGAGACTAGAAAGAGCTATTAATATTTGTGGGATCTATCCCTAGACATTAATGAATATTATGAAATTCCCCATGTACAATTTCTTGGGAAATTTGTACCTCTATCAGATTGCCTTTCATATGTAAATCAACTGATAATCTCATGATCATATGGGATCACACATCTAAGTTTCTAGAATGTGGACAATGTCAAGGAATTTAGCACTCGACCAACAGAGTGCTCTAAATCCATCAACAATTTCTTATCAAATTTTAAATCAAGATATGAGGAGATTGCCAAAAGGATCTACCAGTGCAAATTAAATGAAGATATCCTTATCCACCTTCGATTTCACCAATGTTAAGGACAATTACCTTATGGAAAACTCACATGCAATAAAAAGAAGGAAAATTCAACAAAGAAGTTGCTACATGAGAGGAATATATATCTCCCTAATATCAATTATCAAATCAAGTTGACACTTGGACCAGTTAGTAGAAACAAAAGATGAAACTATTCTAGATTTTGGGACATTTGATTCCTATTTATTGTAATTTGAAATAAGGAAGAGAGGGTTGGAAATTGAGGAATAATAATTTTACTCCTATCAGATTGTATTTAATTTTGAAGACACTATCCTTTGTTGAGTTCATCCATAAGTAATGTGAAGTTGCTATAATTGCTTTTTTGTTAATTATTTACAGATTCTTTTACTAAAATGTTGTGTGAATATTTTCCATGGTCTTGAACTCATTGAATGCTAGTATATCAAATAGAGGATACATTAGACATCATTGTTATTATTCTTGTGACTAATGATATGCTACGCATATGCAATTATAATTGATCTACTTGAGGAATTCCTTATAAACAAAATTTTCAATTATAATACCTTATTTTATTTGATATTCCAATGTTGATATTTAACTAATAGTTATCAGGAGGATCATCTATATTCTATGATTATTCTTAACGTGCTATAGATGAATAATTTTTGTTTCAGAGTTAATTTATGAGGCTTTTTTTCTCATTACTCTGCCTTGAATGGGACTTAAATTTGCCCTGAAATTGTTATCATAAAGTGTGGACATAACTATTGCTATTTATTTCTAGAAACAATATTTATTGTACTTAAATATTCTTTGGATAAATAATTCCTTCTCTAATATGAATAATTAATCAGTCTATCTACCCCTATAATTAAACTTTTCTCTCAATTGAGATATGAACAATAGTCAGGATTTCTTTTCTGCAAATCTAGGATTATTTAGATTAGAGCTTAAACTATATAGTCTCTTTTTATAAGAGAAAATAGTTTGAGTGGAAAATCAATTGCATGAATTTGGTTGGAAAATACTATCCCAATCGAAAACAATCCTAATTGGGGCTTGTAATCAAGTAGTTATCCCCTATCGCGGGAGGGAATTTTACCTCCTATCAACAATTGGTGCTAGAAGTAGGTTTGCGTGACATGCATGGTAGGTAGATCATCTCACGTTTCCAAACATTTCAATAATATTGTACCAAATCACCCTTGAAGAGGATTCCTAAATCTGCCACTGCGTATTCATCTCTTAAACAAGGTTCAGTTTCCAATTCACTTGAAATTATTCAAAGTCCAAAAGAGGTAGAAACCCAATATAACTTGTGTCATCATCTCAAGTTGAGCTTGTTCATTGTACTATTTTTAAATAAATCATTGCAATCAATTCAAAACTTTAAATATCTAGGGTTTTAACAAGAGCATATAGAAAGGAAATTGGTCAACCCCCATTTGAATTCAAAATCCTTGAAATAAATAAAGCGTCAAATAAAGAGAAAGACAATGAATTAACTTTCATTTATGGACTTAATACTATGGCACAAATTTCAAATATACTGAGGGGATATGAATATCCTAACAATTATTTAATCAATTTCCCAACAAATATTGGTTCAGGAAAGCCTTTGTCTCCACCACAGATTCCACCTCACACTCATGTTGGACCCCAACAACCTTCTCCACCAAGAATTCCTAGAAAAACCCCTCTAGTAAGTCCAAGACAACCCAAAGGGAGAATAATGGTTGGACTACCTAGGAGACGATGGATTTCCCAAAGAGTTGTTGCAGTTCCTGGGGCTATTCAAGATCTTCCCAAAAACCATGAGAAATTTATTCTCAAATTTGATCTTGATAACATAGAGTCTCTAGAATATCACATTAGTAAATTCATGTTATCAATCAACCTGAAAGGCATGCAACATGAAGAATTTGTATGTCAACTATTTCCATACACTTTTGGAGGAAAATATTCCATGTGGTATTTTGCGTTACCACAAGGAAAAATCACAACCCGAAATATTTTTGAAACTGATTTCATAAAAAAATTGGTGGGGACAAAACCATGGTCACTTTAGTTTTAGTATTATCAAGGATCAAAATGTCTTCCAAGGAAAAAATTAAAGATTCCAATCAAATATTCTTGACAGTAATGAATAAAATACTAGAAGATTTTAGGCATACAAACAATTTAATTATTGATTTCTATACTACAACCTTGCCATATTCTATTGATATCCTTGTTAATAGAGCTGACAAAACAACTCTAGTAGAAAAATTTGAATAAATTCTAGAGGTTGAGAAAGAAATAATGAGTATCGCCAGTAAAGCCCCATCTTAAGATAAAATATTTTTTTCATTGACTAAGAGACAAAATGTAATTAAAACATGAAAATAAAATAAGGAGAAATAAACCTTCGATATGGATGGCCTTCAAAGAATGATTCAAAAATAGATTGATGATATTGTATATCTTAAGAAAAATTCAGGAGAAAGTTCATCATACAAAATACCTTGGAAACCTCCTTTTAGGAGAAATCCTCAACCTTCTAATAATCCTAAAACTCGCCCTGAAGAAATACAGATTGAAGAGTTTGTTGAGGATCACTATTGTCGAGAACATGAAGATAATCATTTGGAAAGAAATTTTCCAACATTTATTAGCATGTTTAAAGTATTTGTTGCAATGGAAGGAGATGAAGATGGAAAAGCAAGTCAGGAAGAGCTTAGGGATGATCAAAATGTTTGTGTCATTAATCAATGTCTTGTGGGATGTTACTCATAGGATAATTGATGACAATGAAGAAGAAGAAAGGTCTCAAGAATTTTGTATTACTCAAACCAGAAGTAAAGGTATTCCTTCCACTTCTGAAAACAGAGATACTCTTCCCTCTTTTGAAAAACATGTTTCTTCAAATAAAGTAGTTTCCTCTGAGAATAAACTGACTATTGTTTATTGCTCTCTAGATTACCATTTTGTAGAAGATATGAAAATGACTAGAGATAATATTTCTATTTATGAATTAAAAAAATTAACACAACAAAAAAATAAGTTAATTCAAACCTTGCAATCAAATTATGAAAAAGAGAAATTTGCTAAAAAAATTTCATCTAATGTGAATGTTGCTTTAATTGGAAACAAATCTAGTTCACATACTCCTCCTTTTGTCTTAACCTTCAATATTTTTAACAAGAATTCACATAATTTTTTTAGTAGATTCAAGGGCTTCATCTAATGTTATGTCTTATTTGGTGTGCAAGAAGTTAAACATAGAGACCAAGATGTCTACTATTTAGATTGTACAATTGGACATGTCAAATGTTAAAGTTCTAAGAGAATTAAGAAATGTTTTTATTAGATTGTATTTGAATTCAAAAGTTCATCAAAAAATTGATATCACAGTAGTTGACATTCCTTAAGAATACAATTTACTTTTAAGTAGGGATTGGTCAAAGAAATTACATGGATATTTTTCGACTGATTAGTCACATATTTGATTACCTTACAATGGTAGACCAAATCAAATAAATGTAGAATGAGAAAATCACAAGAAATATACCGTCACAAATTTGAATAACCCCAATGAACCAATCATGTTCACATAACATATATTTGGATATTTTTGCATTGATTCATTATTTGGAAATTTCCCTATAGAGACTTCACCTTTTCTTGAATCAAGTTTTCATTATGAAATCTTACATTTCAACTAGGTTCGAGAATATTAATGTCCAAAATTAGAAAATGTTGATCTAGCTAAAAAAAAAGAATGTTGTACTTTGTAATTTGATGGTACTAAATAAAATGAAGGTGCAAGTGCTAGATGCGTTCTCAAGGATCCTTCGGGGAATAAAAATATGATATCATGTAGATTAGAATTTTATTGCACCAATAATGTTGAAGAGTATGAGGATCTTATCCAAGGCCTCATAAAAGAAATAGATCTGAAAATAAAAGAAATAAGGGTATTTGGTGATTCAGAAATTGTAACCAAATAGATAAAGAACATGATACATTGTGTTTCTAATCACCTTAAGAACTACCAACACGAGGTAATGAAATTGATTGAAAATTTTGAAACTTTTGACAATATATATGTTCCCCATGCACTTTAATAGAATGATATATGATAAATGCAAAGAACATATAGGCATGTCTAGCGTTCTAGGAAAATGGTGGTAGTACTTCAGAGAATGAGATCGATTTCAGGTAGTTGATGGATAAAGATGAAGAACTGGTGGACTAGATCATAATTTCTCAGTAGTGAAGATATTTGGGTGGCTCCAATTTTCAGGCTGATGGATCGCCATGCGAACTGGGGACCCGTCGTTAACATAAATGAGGATCATGGGTGGCATGGTAGGATTTATGACCAAGTTTCTCTCACCAAAACATGTTTTTCACAGTTTATCGGGGCTTCGTTACCTCTCTCGTCACCTCTAGGAGTAGGTTTGGAGGAAGGATGGGAACTTAGGCTCGACTCTTTGGATTCTTATCCTAGAAAACCTCTTTGAAGAACACCAAATATCACTTCTTTTGAAACCTCGATTGTAGATTAGTCTTAGGTTATTCCTCTTTCTAAGTCTTTGCATTGTGTTTTTCACTCTGCTCTTAAATATGTTTCTGATTTATTGAATCGATTAGATTTCATTAAAGGAGTCTCCCATGGGATTTACGATCTAATTCAAGTTATCCTAGTCTCAGCCTCTCATCACCAGAAGAAACACTTTAGGCTCTAGTTCCCTCCATGACTGAAGCTTTCGAATCCCTTCTGATCTCTATTTTATTTCATTCCTTACTGACCAAAGAAACCTTGAATGGTAGAAAATAATTTTTAAGGGGTGGTGTTCATCCTACTTTAGCTAGGGTTTTAGTTGGTCACTCTTCACGAGCTGGTACAATATTAAGTGAGCATGTGAAATCAAGCCCTAAGAGAAATAAAAGAAACATTTTAAAGACAAAAGGAAACATTGGCCAACCAGTGCTATGAGAATATATAAAAATTCCCCAGGTTGTGGACATGGTAGAATCCATGCCAGAGGGCATTGTTTCATCTCAAAGACCCTCTCTGACTGGGTGGGATCCAATTGGAAAATTATTTTCAATCCTCTCCCTTCTGTGTATATGTTGACATGGGTTTGGTTCCTCTTTGAATTCTGATATGCAGAGGAGGTAGGAAGGGCACTCTCAAAGGTTTGGAGTGTTGAATCAACTCTTATCTTGCTAAAAAACTGGACATCACTATTTGAAACTAGCTAGGAGAGGATATATGTGGCACCGATATGAGTCTAAATACCAAGGCTTCCTACAAAATATTGGACATAAGAGGTCTTCATTATTTTTGGGAACATGCTGGGTGTCTTTCTGGAAGTGGAGATGAAATTTCATAAAATAGGATAATTGTATGTGGATCAAATCTTGGTATCTTTGAACCTTAGCAAAGGCTTAACTAAGGAGGCATATATGGTCATCGGGGAGAAAGTATTTACCTAGAAATTAGACTATGATGGTTTACCTTTTCATTGAAGGCGATGCCACAAATATGGTAATGTGGCTAAGCATTGCGATTTTCCTATAATAAGCAATCTTAATGATTCTTCTTCACCCAAGTTGAAAAAGTGATCAACATCTCAAGTGGAGGTGACATCCCCATTGACAAGGGTTAATAGGGATGTGGTAAAGGATGGGGGAGAAAATTGCATGGCCCTATATTTTATAAGAGAGGACACATAGAAAGGACACATAGAAAATTGCATGGAAATCATAGAAGGATTTCTATCTTAATAATTTTAGAATACTGAGTAATACACCAGGGGGATAACCTCCCACACGAGTAAGCTTTTATATCCACCCCTCTCCATAAATTTTATAATCAATTCTCTATCTATGTTGGGTAGGAATTGGTTAGGTTCTATTTCAAATATGTCGTCCCTCACTAGGGTTCATGGACCCTCTTTTTTATTTGTGCATGGTCCTGCATTAGCTCAATGCTCCCTTCTTCAAATATCCCCTAGTGATTCCTTTGTTTCCTCATCATCTTCTTCGTCTCCCTTAAAGGTTTTGGAAGAGTCTACCATCCTCTACTAGCTTCAAAATAGATTCATCCTGACCTCTTATGCTCCAACATTGGCAGGGAAATGGTTGGGAATTAATATCGGGGAGACCAATAAGAAAAAAGTCTTAGTTAAAAAATCATTTCTTTCAAAAGTCTAGAAGTGGGTATTGATCTATGTAGAAGTGGGTAGACAACTACAAATTTTTCGTACTTTTGAGCAGTAGCAACCCCAAAATGGGTTGACCTATGAAAGTTTTCTCTTTTAGATGCATGGGTGTGGTGAGCCCCTCCAAGAAATTTTCCTTGAAAAGGATATTTGAATCCAATCATCTTGATATTATTCTCTTGCAAGAAACATTGGGGGAAAGTGTTGTTATGCTAAATATTTTGGAATCTCTTTTGAAGAATTGGTGTTTTCTAGGTGTGGATGTTAAAGGTTAATCAACAGGTTTGGAAATTGGATGGAATCCTAGCACCATAAAGGTAAAAATCTCTTAGGGGATTAAATATGGGTTGGTTGTGGAAGTTCGTTCTGAAGCTTTAGGGATGGATTTTATTTTTCTAAAAATCTTTGGGATTTTTTTTTAGCATGTTCCTTTCTGGGAGAATATATATAAAAATAAATTTATGAAAAATGATGGCCTAATCCTTAGAGGTGACCTCAATTTCTCTCTGGTAACATCAAAAGCATGGGGTCCCAAAGCTAGAGTAGACCCATTGTCTAGTTTGTTTTCTCATTTTTGGGGGGAACAAGGTATTATCGATATATACCTA
The DNA here is from genome assembly GCA_900067695.1 of Picea abies. Classification (NCBI taxonomy): domain Eukaryota; kingdom Viridiplantae; phylum Streptophyta; class Pinopsida; order Pinales; family Pinaceae; genus Picea; species Picea abies. Next base: position 3,963 of record CBVK0101367051.1, on the reverse strand, counting down.
GTTAAACTAAACCCCACTTAGAGGAATAAGTGCACATGAGATGACCAAATTGAAAAAATCCTATATTGTTTCTTTCTATTGATTAAACTTATGGAAATTTCCATTCAGGTGAGGCAATGGGTGGGATGTGGAGGTGAATCAAATAACTCTCCTATACTTTTGGAAATGGCCAGAGGCATGAGGAAACATGTTATCCATTTCAAATTCAATTAGTCTTGGCTTGAGGATGGGATTTTTCACCTCTTCATAAAATAAAATTGGATCCCAATTGACGTCCAATCTGGGCTTCTGGTAGCAGTCTAATTCACCGCAAACCTAAATAAGGTAAAAAATGCCACACAAGAATGGGATCACGCTAAGAGACACAGATATGAATAATACCTCACTAAGATTGAACAATAAATTCAAGGCATCTATGATTTCTAAGGTGGGGGATTTATCTATAATGAATCCAAGGAACACCTGTTGTCTTTGGAAAAAAAAAGAAGGAAAATATTGGAAGAACGAGAAACAATGTGGAGACTGAAAAGAAAAGATATGTGGCTGGAAAGTGGGGATGAGAACCAAAAAAATTTCCAATCCTATGTGAAGGGAAGGAAACTCATAAACACCATATGGATTTTAAAGGATTCTTCAGGTAAATATATCTCTTCTTTTGAAGGTCAGACCCAACTTGGAAAAAACCATTTCAAAGATCTCTTCAAAGAAGATCCAAGGGTGTCCATAGATGATATTATGAGAATGAAACTCTTTTTTCCTAGATTTTTGGATGAAGAAGGTAACCATTTTCTTATGTGATAAGTCATTGAAGAAGAGTTAAAGGGGTTCCTCAATAGTTTCTAGAAAGAAAAGAGCCATGGTTTTGATGGCTGGTCGATTGAGTTTTTCTTAGGTGTTTATGAGGACATTGGCTCTAATATATTGAAAGTAGTGGAAGACCCAGGGTCCCAGAGTCACATGCACACACCTCTAAATTCCACTTTGATCTCCCTCATTCCTAAAATTGACCTTCTAATTTCCCTTGATGACTTTAGGCCAATATCGGTATGCAAGTGTATCTATAGAGTCATGGAAAAATTCATTTCAAGAATAATCAAAGAAATCGTCTATGATACAGTATCAAGAGAAAATTTTGGTTTCTTAGAAGACAAACAGATCCATGAAGAAATAGGGGTGGCCCAAGAAGTAATTCATAGTCTCAAAATAAGGAATGCCAAAGGTTCAGTCCTAAAAATCAATCTTTCCAATGAATATGATAGACTAACTTGGTTATATATTAGACTCTTCCTTATCCATTTGGGATTTGAAGTACCCTTTATCAATTGGGTAATGAGTTGTATCACAATATTTTACTTTGTGGTGTTAATCAATATAGATGCCTCCCCTTTCTTGCATGCAGAGAACGACTTTAGGCAGGGTTTCCCTCTATCTCCTCACCTCTTCCTCTTAGTAGTTGAAGGCCTTAACAGATCATTGGAAAATGAAAAAATGGGAGGTTCTCACAGGTTTTCCATCACAGCCAATATTCATATCACGCATTTGTTTTTTGTGGATGATGTACTGATTTTTTGTGATGTCTCCTGAAGGGATGCGGGAAAGTTACAATACATTCTGGGGCTATTTTTTCATGCCACATGCATGTTAATCAATAAATGGAAATATTATTTATCTGTTATAAATATGAATGAAGAGGAGCTCAATTATAATTTTTCTCTCTTCCAATTTATTGTGAGGTACTTATATGCAAGAATCCAATACCTAGGATTTCAACTAAAAATAGATTGCTACAAGAAGGAGGATTGGTTATGGCTCATAAAAAAGTTCGAAAAAAGATTGAAAATTTGGAGTTTTCGCTAGCTTTCTCATGAAAGGTATATCATGTTGGTAAATTATATTTTGGAAGATATCCCAGTGTATTGGATTTCCTTAGCATGTATTCCAAAAGGGGTTCTTGAAAAATATTGAAAAATATGCTTTAGGTTTCTACGATCCGACTCTCAGGATAAATTTGTCCTCCCGTGGGTCAATTGGAAAAAACTGGTTGTACCAAAAATGTTGGGGGGGTGGGGATTAAGGAACATATTTTTATTCTCTAAATCACTAGTAACAAATTCATGTTGGAGGCTAATCTAATATTAAAATCTCTAGACAACAATAGTGTTCAATAAGTATATCCATCCAGATATAGTGGAGGAATGGATTCGAAACCCATCTAAACATAAACCTCGCTACTTTGTTATATGGAAATAAATATTAAACTATTTTATAGTTATTGGTGAAGGATTGGCTTGGCATATATGGAAAGTAACAAAGGTGTATATTAGATTTGATCCCTACATAGGGAGTGTGGATATACATATCCTCCCACCAAATATGATTCATCTTCTCCATAGCCAATGCATTTTTTATTTGAACCCTATCTCTTCCATTTGGAATAAAGGATGGAAGTCTACGTTACAGGTGGGGTTGGGGGAATATCATGAGGTTTTTTTGGGGAACTTCATCAGGACTCTATATACATGCCTAGAGTGGGTCGTATACTCTAAAGCTAGGCTATATTCATCTTAACATAGAACAACATATCAGGGAACCTGTGTGGTGGTGGAAAGGGATTTGGAAGAAAATATAAACATTGAAATCCAACATATTTATATGGTGTATGATCAACAATAATATTCCTACTTGGGACATAATGAAGAAAATTCAACTAGAGGGATTAGGATGGTGGTCCTTGTGCAGGGCTAGTGAAGAATCAGTAGTGCATATTTTTATTCATTTCCCCTTTGTATGTCAGGTATGTAAGTTATGCTCTTCTCATTTAGAATAGGACTATGTCTGGAATGTCTAGTCAATAGAAGAATATTGGTGGGCCTAGCCCTCTACTTATTCCTAAAAAATAATCAAGGATATACCTCTAATTGTAAGTTGGGGGGTCTGCTTGGCTAGGAACTCAACCATTTTCATGAAAAACCTTCCATTCAAGATATTATAGCAGCCTAGGGACTACAAATTCTCTCTCATTTTCCGCAAGAAAAAGGATTATCCACATTTTGAGTAATTGAAAATGAGAAAATAGACGCATACATCCCTTGTATATTCTTTGATGGGGCCTCTCATTAATACCAAAGATGCAGGGGGGGGGGTTCTCTCCTCTATCTCTCCCAAAATCATTTTTTTTAAATAAAAAAGGGTTTTGGACCAGGTACAAACAATTATGTTGAGGTAATGGATTTAAATCTCATCCTCCTTTATTCTAAGGAAAAGGGTATTAAGACTCTTCTTATATTTGGATATTCAATGCTTGTCATCAATTGGATTAAAAAAACTCAACAATTTCATACTATAATTTTGCACTCTCTTCTTGAGGAAGTTTTTAGAATTCTGGAATCTTTAGATTCCTTCTTAGTTCATCATGTCTATAGCGAGTGCAACCAAGATGTAGATTTTATCTCTAAGGAGGGATTTCAGATGGATTTAGGGACCTATTTGATTTTAGAACAAAAAGATGGAGAATTTTTAAGATCTAATCCAATGATTTTTTAAAATTTTTTAAGGTCACACTTTAGTGCTTCCAAAAATTTCTTTTAAGAATTCATTCATGTACTGATGACAATTTTGGCTCAAATTTAGGGGAAATTTTTTATAATATCAAATTGTTATAACCCTAAATTGCACCACACATGCTTATCTGGCATCAGGACAACTCATATCCCTTCTTTTCCAAAACACTGCTGAACAAGTCTTTGAAAATCCTCTTGAATAAAGGCCCACGAGCCCTAACTCATTACTGGACACGTGTACATGCCGGCTGACCGAAAACAGCCGGCGTGGACCGACAAAAGAATGAAAAAAGGAAAGTTGCTGATGGAAAAAAAATCTATGGGCGAGTTAACTGAAACTCCCGGCCATGCATGGCCGAGGGTTCATCCAAATACCTAGCTCCTTCTAACCTATAAAAGAAGG
>CBVK0101366992.1:0-20630 GCA_900067695.1 Picea abies | reverse complement strand
TTGGAAAATCCACTTGTCTCTTGATCATACTCCTTTATAAGATTACAAATTGGTATGTGATACCTATTGTTGAGTCAGTGTTTCCAAGACAATTGTTGTGTCGTCAATATGTTCAAAAAGATGTCCAACCTAAAAATCCTTCTATTGCGTCGGCCATTTATGTAGTCATTAAGCCTTCTATTGCATCGACCATCCCTGAGTCAGTCCTGAATCACTTGCTACTCTGATCTACTTCAAATCTTGTTACCCGTTTCATGTCATTGATGTGGGATACATTAAGGCCCTCCTGTGACGAGTATTTTCCTTTCGAATTCAACTCATTATCTAGGAATTAGACTTAGAATCTAATTGGTACCTTGGAGCTTGCATGCCTCAATGGCAGTTTTCCTCGCTTTCAACAGTGGGTTTTCATTATTGACCCCTGATCGGGAGATTCCGCCAAGTGTTCGACTTCAGCTCATTAATTCACATTCATTGGATTGTACTAGTGTACCTTGGGAGTCATTGACATTAATGGTGATTTTCCTCACACTTTTTAACAATATACACTAATGACCGGTAATCAAGCAGTTTCTACCATGTTCAACTCCAACACATCTATTCGCATGGTTAGATTCGTACATAGAGTGGTGGAGATGAAGACCCTGGATATTTTTTGACAGATCCAAGTTGCGTTGGAATATATTCAATGTATTGTTACATAGATCCACATTGTATGTCTGGTGGCTATGTTCGAATTTGAGTCTTTAACACATAGGTCAACAGTGTATTTTTGGTGGCTATGTTCAAATTTGATTCATATTGGCATGGATCCACAGTGTATGTTTGGTGGCCATGACCTGTCTTACTTGACATGGATCTTCGCATGTCGACATTTATGCTCTAATTCATTTGTATCCTGAGTATGGGAATGCCTACCTCAATGATGATATATTATTGTACTGTATTTCCTTGTTTATTGGCAGGTTTCCGATCGACTGTTCCTTGTTCCCTACACACACTCGACAAAGTATTTTAGCTATCACTCTGTTCTAACTTCATACTTTGGGGGGCTCTCTATTACACAATATTTTCTTCATCCCTATGACCGTTAATGATGTAAACCTATCTGTAGTCTTTAGAGGGGTTAGTGGCCTCAGTTCCTGAAGAAAGAAGGGAGAAGAACTTTTCATAAGAAAAGAAGTTGCATTTTCCTTTATGAAAACCCTATTAAAGATGATTTTTGCATGTTGCACTATGGCTAGGGTGCGAGAATGCCTGATTCTCATAGGCTACACCATAGCTGGGTTGTGAGAGGTTCGTAGGTTGCTCTATAAGCAGGGTGTGAGAATGCTCATGCGTGGGAAAAATTAGCATCTTCTCGATGCTTCTAGAAGGAGAAACTTCCATGGTGAGGTGGCATCCAAATGGTTTGGATCTTACTCGCTTTCATGATTTAGTGGGATCCTCCTAACCTCCTCACCTCATCCTCTTCAACTTATAAAAGGAGAGGAGCTCTCATGGAGAGGGTTATCTTTTGAGTTTGGAGCTTGGATTGGATTTAGCTTTGGAGATTGTTAGCTTGGCTAGATGAGCCACTTTGTCAAGATATATTGTGAATATTATCATATGTATGCTCTCAGAATTCTTGGAGTGGAAGTGTGTGGGGAACGAAGGACAGTTGGAAGGGATCTTACGACATCAAGGCAACGGTTGTAATCTCTCTTTCACATTTAATATGATATTGTAATATGATTCTTTCCTATAAATGATTCCTTGATTACATACATAGGTTTATATTGAGTTTATGCTATTACTATCACTTTGGTTGGTTGTGTTCTTTTGTAGGATCATCATTGTATGAGTGTTGGAATGGAGCTAGGATGGTGATAGTGAGAGGAAGCGGCGTTTAAATGGTATGTCACATATCCCTCTTTAGTTAGTAAATTCAATATTTAAAACTTAAGGAAAGCATCATGTTCTGGTGTGTTTTGTTCTAGATCTAGGTGGATCTAGGGAGATCAGTTAGTGTCTTCACCTACCAATTTATTCGATATCAAAAATGTTAGTTGTTATTCAATAAAACCCATTAGGTAGTTAGTATTGAATAAATATAATGATGCCTCATTAAAGAAAGCTCACTAGGTTGTTAGCATTTAGTTATGGTTAGGATTTACAAGCTATCTATAAATAAGGATGGAGTCATCCGTATGGATCATGTATTGAAATAGTAATGTATTGGAGTCTATCTCGTTTGGAGGGTGCCCCCTCTAAGAGGCAAGTGAACAGGAGTTGATCCTTCCATGAAAGGATCATTGTATTATGTTACCCTACCTCAAGGATTTTTTATTAATGAAGTATAAGGGTTTTATTGAATATCTAGTTTGTAAACAATTTATGTGACGAGGATCATAACAAGTGGTATCAAAGTAAATTCTTTGACCAAGGGGAAGATTTTTGTTTCCATATGTTGTTGTGGCGTGTTTTTCTCTCAACCTATCCACCAAATCATAACTAAATTCAATGCTCCTTAACCCTTAAACTTGAAACACAACTAGGTATACAGAGAATATAATTGCAAAAAAACAAATACAAGAAATAATATTGATTAAATATGCAAAAAGATACCCTTATATTTTGATAAATAGAAGATAAAATGAAATTTTCACTTGCCTCTTAAGGTGGGGCAACCTTTCACTAAGCAAATCTTGAAATACAAAAATACACAACAAAACATTTCATAGCCTCCTATATCTTTAAATAGATTCTCAATAGAAAAGTACTAACTATTTATGGTCCCATCACTAATGGGTACCAACTACCTGGTGGGCCCTATAAAGTGGATTCTTTTACATTAAGTAACTATCCACTTCTATATAATGGGCCTTATTCAAATAGGATGGTCGCATACATCAATTGACTAACTCCTAGGTAGCCTAAAGTAGGGAGATTAGGGTAGGGCCCCTCCCCTTCAAAATTAGTGTTGCTCTTGAGGCTAAAGATGAAAAAAATGTTGCAGGATCACTATTGTCCCATGTGGAATCTTTAAGTTGCATATCTTTCCACTACATTAGTACTTCATGGACTGTGTACTGGCATAATTAATGTTCTATTGTATCCAATATTGCTTATGGCTAGAGACAAATGGAGCCTTCATCGAGTTCCGGTAAGTTGGTTTTCACCTTGCACTTTGATCCCATAACCTTCTTCAAACAAGATGTGTGAAATACTAGATGAATCTTGGAGTGGGATGGAAAATCCAACTTTTAGGCCACTTGTCCAATGCGTTGGATGATCTCATAAGGTCCATAGAAATTTGGTGATAATTTCTAAGGTGTTTTGTCTCTGAGTGGTGTTTGTTTATAGGTTTGAAGGAGAAGAAACACCCAATCCCCTACTTCAAAAGAACTTTTAGAGTGATGTTGATTTTCTTATTGTTTCATGCTATTTTGAGCCATAGCCAAATTTTCCTTAAGTGAGCAAAGAATGGCTTCTCTACTATGAAGTGCATTATCCACTACCTAAACCTTTGAGGTTCCTCGTAAATAGGAAGTCACTGACAAGGGTTTTTGTCCATAGACAGCTTCGTATGGTGTCATTTTGGTAGCTCCATTATAAGAGGTATTATAGTACCATTTTTCAAGGGGAATCCATTCTTCCCATTGGTGTGGTTTTTTAGAAATAAAACATAGAAAATATGTTTCTAAGTACTTGTTCACCACTTTAGTTTGACCATTTTTTTGGGTATGATACACAACATTCATGTTCATTTGGGTACCCTCTAGTTTAAACAACTTCTACCAAAACTTATTGGTGAATTTAGGGTCCCAATCCAAGACAATGGAAGTGGGCATGCCATGTAACTTATATTTATAATCCATGAAGACTTGGGCAACCAAGGAAGGGCTAAATGGGTCTGATAAGGAACAAAAATGATCATATTTGGAAAGACCCACCATGATCATTGATTTTTTACCTACTCTTGGGAGTCCCACTATAAAATCCATAGAGATGACAATCCATATATGTGTTGGAATCAGTAGTGGTTGCAATACCCCTAGCATCTTCATTGTCTCACCCTTATTTATTTAGCAAGTGTCATAGGTCACTAAAAAATCTTAGATCTATGTCTTCATGCATTCCCAAAATAAGGAGTGATTAGTTATTTCATATGTTTTACGAAATCCAGTGACTTGTTGTAGGTGATGAATGCAATTCCTGGTCCTTTATTTTAAGGTAGAATTCTTTACCAAAAAAATGTGTCCTTTATACCTCATTGTATCTTGCTACCATGTATACCCTTTTGGAGGATTGGGATCTTCTTGTATCATTTGGATTAGTTGAATGATAATGCTATTTTCCAACCATTCTTGATGGGTTTCCTCAAGCAATCTTGGAACGAGTCAAAATAAAGCAAAAAAGGATACATCCTCCTCAAATTGCCTAAATAAAGCATCAACCACCATATTTTATTTATCCTTCTTATATATAATCTCGTATTCACACCCTAGAATCTTGGTGACCCATTTATGTTGCTCTAGTGAGGATAACCTTTGTTCTAAAAAATATTTCAGACTATGATGGAAATTCTTAATCTAGAAACATCGCTCTATGAGATATGGATGTTAGGTCTCCATTGCATGAAGGATGGACATCATCTCTTTCTCATATGTAGATTTTTCCAAATTTCAGTCACGCGACTACTTATTGGTGAATGTCAAGTGGTGTCCTTCCTCAATAAAAACCTCTCTAAGACCTCTACTAGAGGCATCACATTCTAGGACAAAATTCTTCGTAAAATTTGGCTCTACTAATACTGGAGTCATACACATGGCATCCTTTAAAGTTGAGAAGGCTTGCTCGGCTACCTTAGTTCATACCAAGGCATTCGTTTTTAGTAGCGATGTTAAGGGAGCAACATTTTTTCCATTATTTTTTACAAACTTCCTAAAGTAGCGAGTAAGTCCTAAGAACCCACGATGTCTTGGGTCGAGCCACTCTTGCACAGACACAAATTTCATGGGATCTGCTCATACTCCATCCTGACTAATAATGTGACCCAAGTATTCAACCTCTAAAGCCCCAAAATAAAATTTGGTTCATTTCAGGAATAGTTGGTAGTCCTACAAGAGTTGCAATGCTCTATCAACATGCTCTATCTAAGAATCCCAAATTTTGTTGTTGATCAAGATATGATCAAAGAATAACAGCACAAAAGTGCATAGAAAGGGTCGAAAAATTGTGTTCATAAGGCTCTAGAAGGTGGATGAAGCATTGCAAAGTCCAAAGTGCATCACTAAAAATTCATAATGACCTGCATGTGTGCAGAAATCTATCTCTGCCATTCATGCCTCTTTCATCCATATTTGGTGGTATCTCAAATGAAGGTCAATTTTGGTGAAATACTTGGCTTCATGAAGTTCATTGAAGAGATCATCAATAACTTGGATGGGGAATTTTTCTACCAATTACCCTATTTCTTTAATACCATGACCACATGGTGATGAGTAGAGTTTGGTATTGGGACGTATGAATCTAGCCTCCAATAGTTCTTGACTGATCTTTTCAATTTCATTCTTCTATGCAAATGAGTGCCTATAAGAATGCATATTGGGCAGTAAACTATCAATAATCAATGGAATAATGGTCATGCTCCCCTCAAAGGTGGTAAACCCTAGGGAATTTCAAATACCTATTGATGTTTAGAGAGGAACAACTACAAATCAAGGTGAATCTCCTATGGGGGGGTTTCCACTTCTTGTATGGAATTGAACTATGCAATAATACATGAGTGGCCTTTCTTTAATAACGTCTTCATGTGATCAGAAGTGATAATTTCATAGAAACCATATGTAAGCCCTTTGAGGGTATGTTTGTTCCCTTCCTTAGTGAATCTCATTTATAAATCCTTGAAATCCATGTTGACAGGTCCCAAAGTGCATAGTCATTCTACTCCAAGAACTACATTGCAACCACCCATCTCAATAGCCAACATATGAGCTTTGAGATGATAGCACATATAGAGTTCGAGATTTTCACATCGACCACCACATTGGCGATCATAATTTGAAAAATAGGTATAGGTGTTCGACAAAACAAGGGATTTCCACACATGATGAACACCTTAAGAAACCACTCACACAACCATATCAAATCTTGATACACCAATTTATTATGTGGTTAAAACGATCAAGGAGGGAAACAGTCCACATCCCCAACCAACGCAGCCACTTGAGGCAATATATTAATGCAAAAGAAAAAATTATACATAAAAGTTTCTCATAATCGATCTTCAGCAATTGACCCTCCATGCTCTGTAAATAGAGAATCATGGACCAATCAAGTGTTAAGCCATGGATCAATATAATCATTGGTATCAAGGAGAATATGAGTCGTTGAATCACCTTATGTCTAGAACATATCGTGAGTATCAAAATACATAACTACAGATGCATACTAAGGAAACACACTTTTACCTAATGACACATTAGACTGAGTTGATCTTAACTAACTCTTAGGAGTCTAAATATCATAACATCCCCCCTTAAGAACAAATTAGGATAGGATTGAAGGATTTACAAAGGTAACATGATAGGATAAGGAAGAAGGCATTAGAGCCTTCCCCCCTAATGACAACTTCTTGAACTCCTAACATAGATCGAAGTTTGGAAAACTTCACTTCCATAAGAGACTTTATGAAAATGTATACAACTTGATCATCTGTAGGGAAAAAGAGCACTTCGAGAAGATGATCTTGAATAAGCTTTCTGATGGAGTGCATATGTAGTTTAACGTGTTTTTTGTGTTGATGTTGAACTAGATATTTGGTGAGTTTGATGGAACTCTAAATGTCACATCAGAGTGTGGTTAGATATTGTTGGTGGAATCCAAACTTTGAAAGAATCTATCAAATCCACAAGGCTTCTTGACTTGCATTAATTAATAATCAATACTCTTCTTCTATTGAAGAAAGAGCAAGAGCTTGTTGTTTTTTACAAGCTCAAGTGACAAGTCTGAAACCAAGACTTAAAATATAACATGTAGTAGACTTTAAATCATCAAGGTTGTCGACCCAATCGGAATCAATGAAACCAACCAACAAAGGATTCCCACTTGAACTGTAATGTATCCTAAACTTAATTGTACCCCAAATATACCAAACTGTCATTTTTGTTGCTTTTCAATGACTCTCATGGGTTGTTTACATACACTAGGAAACAAGACCAACAACAAAGGAAATATCAAGATGGGTATGATTCAAATATAATATTCTACCGACTAACTGATGGTACAAAGTGGAATCTACTTTGGGTGTAATACAGATTGGCAACAAGTTTGACTCCATAATGAAAAGGAGAAGGGATTGGTTTACAATATTCCATGTGAAAGCATTGAAGAAGGTCACATACATACTTATACTATGAAAGAGAAATTCCTTCATTGGTTTACAATACTTGGAGGCCAAGGAAACAATGCCAAGAACCTAACTCTATCATTTCAAATTTCTTCTTAAGGATATATTTCACATGTTTTAAAATTTTACGGTCACTACCAGTGACGATAAGGTCATCATCATAAAGAAAAAGTATTATGAGATGGTTTCCTACTTTCTTGGTATATCATTGCAATTAGAATGAAATTTAAAAAAGTTGATTTCAAGAAGAAAGATATCCATTTGAGCATATGAAGCTCAATGAGCTTTCTTAATGCCATAGAGAGATTTCTTAAGGTGACAAACAAGGCTAGAGCCATTCTGAAATAACCAAGAGGTTGTTCCATGTAAATTTATATTTGCAAATCCCCATGCAAGAAGTTAAATTTAACACCCATCTTATGGACCTCCCATTTGTGTGACGGGACAAGGGCTAGAACAAGGCATATGGAATTCACTTTGGCTATAGGGGAAAAGGTTTCATTGTTGTCAATTCCTTCAACTTGAGAAAATCCTTTGGCAACTAATTGTCCTTAATATCTTTCAATTCTTCCATATTATGTATACTTATTTCTATGCAGTCATTTACATCTAACATGTTTTCTTCCTTTCAAAAGAGGTACGAGATCCCAAGTATCATTCACCATTAAGGAATGCTATTCTTCATTCATTGTTTTGCCCCAATTTGGATATCCAAAAGCTTCTGCAAATTTTTCTAGATCATGATCATTTTAAACTTGAGTCAAAAGAGAGGAAGCTCACTGGAACTATGAACATGTACGACGTTGATTTGGAGCATCACCAACAAGATCACCAATTTCTTCTCATGTTGTATAGACCCATCTAGGAAGTAGTGGTGCTAGTGCAAGTTCATGTTCAATGAACCCAACTGGAGGAAGATGAGATGGTGGAAGTGGATTTTAATTTCGACGTTGTCATCATCTAAAGAAGAGAATAGAATAGGATCACTAATAGAAAAGGTGCAAAGAGAAGATGGCATGGACATTGAAGGTGGCTCACAGGATGAGATATTTTCATCAAACTTAACATCTATCCTAATAATAATTTCATTGGAATGAGGTAGAAGAATTATATGACCTTTGACATCTTCAAAATAAGTAACAAAAATTAACTTCTCACTGTTACGTTGTAATTCTTTTCATTTCTCATCAGAAATTTGAGCCCATGCTTCACTACCAAACACATGGAAGTGGCTTACATCTGGCTTAATTTTAAACCATGTTTCTTCTGTGTTATATTTTTTAATGCCTTTGTGAGTGTGATTTACTATGTAATTAGCACAATTAATGGCTTCTACCCAAAAACGAAGACTTAATCCCTTAGATTAGATCACAAAATTTGTCATTTCCTTTAAGGTATGATTATTTCTCTCAACAACACCATTTTGTTGTGGTGTATATGGAATAGTATGTTGCATTTAATGCCCTGTGTAGTGTAGTAAGTTGTAAATTTATTGTTAACATATTCACTTCCATTATATGTTTTTAACATCTATAGTTAATGTCTAGATTTCTGCAAGGGCCTTGTAGTCCAAAAACATGTCAAAAAATTCACTCTTAAGTTTTAAGAAATAAACCCAAGTATGTTTGGAGAAGTCATCAATGAAAGTTAAGACGTACCTACAACTAGAGGAAGAAGGAGAAGCAAGTGGACCACACAAATGATCACTATGAACAAGCTACAAAGGGAACAAGATCTGTCAAGAGGCATGCTTGTCAAAATTGTCCCGATGATGTTTTTTTAGAACACAACTGACATAAACACCATCTTTGCAAGAAACAAGAGGAAGACCAGTCACCATATTTTGATTACATAGTTTCTACAATGAGCAGTTGTTTAGATTGTCAAACCGCTCATGCCAAAGTTTTCTTAAGTCATCACTATGAGCAATAAAACACTACAAGGAAAACACCTTGTAGTGGAGGTTTTTAGTGTTACAAGGTTGCGCAAAATTTTCAAAAAACACTTCGCTATTCGTAGCGAAGGTTTTAACAGATGTTCCATATAACTAGAAAAAATTGGGTAGGGGAAGGTTCTTTTTCGGTGCTTGTATTGGTAACATGCACTAGTGCATGCTCATGTAACATGCACGGGTGCCTACATAAACCTAAAAAGAACCAATGATCGTATAATTATTAAGCATTGATTCTATCTTTTTAGTTATATGCGACACTGGTGCTCAAATAAATATTACTAACCGTGTCATTATTTTTTGTTATATGGCACATCGTTGATCACATAATGTGTATGCACATATGCCTATATTACCATGTGCATCGGAGGGAAGTGAAATTTAAAACATTTGAGGTGAGATGTTAGTTTCATTATTTGTTACTAAGCATCATTGCATATATTATATGTAAAGCATTGATGTGTATATTATATGTAAAGCATCGGTGTGTATTGTAATAATGTGCACCCAAATATTTTGAAACGATAAATATAATCGTATGTTATGTTGTTTAAAGTAAGGGTGTTTTCACAATTTTTAGCACCAGTGATTCAATGTAGTTAATAGGCATCTATGTGTATTACTCATAAAAACACACTTGTGTCTATTTTATGGCATGCACTATTTAGTGAGTTCAAAATAATAAAATGCATCGATATGTATATATTTTAATGAATTGTTTTTTACAAATTTTCAATTAATCATCTCAAATCAAATATTTTTTATAATAATATTGATTTTTATATTTTGTTATTTCATTTTGATATAATGATTGCATTAATGTGTTATCGAACATATTACGTCTATGTTATTTGTAAAAATGCAAATCATTCATTTATTAATTAATCAACAATGCAACATTTTACAACATTCGACAATACAATAAAATATGAAACTCATTTTATTATATATGAATAAGAGACCCATCATCATACAAAATAGGACAACATAAAGGTCCACAATAATCAAAATGCAACCAATATGTAATTGTTACACTTATTGGTAACAAGTCCTCATGAAATTGGGACAATATGTCGAGTACATTAAACAAAATCTCTGATTTTCACGGACAAATATTCAAAAACATACAACTTGCAGTAACATTCAATTGTATTGATTGTCATTCATCACTTGAATTGATGTCATCACTCGAGTTGTGTGCATGCCTCATTTCTTCATCACTTGTAGGTGATATTGTACTTTGGTTATTTAACCTAATGTTTTCTTGATCAGCTTGTTTTTTATGTTCCACCTCTTCATGTTCCATCTACAAACATAGAAATAAGTGTAATAAGTATATCTAAATTTATATAGTAGAATATACATGATTGTGTAAATCAAAAAGTGTATCATAACAATGAGTGTTTCATAAACAATACACATTATTTTGAATCCATGTTGCATGTCGTCTCTCAAAATCTCTTATGTTGGTTGCACTCCATACTTTCTTCTTTGCATGTTTAATATGCCATGACAAAACACGGTTGATATAATTAATATAAAGGGTTTTTTTCGTCCCATTAATTATAAAATGAGGAAAGTTAAACAACATAGCTACTTACAATTTTTTCAATTAAACCTCGATACTTCAACATATACTCACAACCCATACTTAACCCAATGTTGATCAATTCTTTGGTTGGCTCTTCTTTGTATGTTAGCACATATTAGAAGACATCCATGGATGAGTGTAAATTAATTATTTAAATATAAAGATCCCAACAAATATGAAATATTAAGAAAGGTCGAAAATGTAAGAACTCGCAATAATTGTGATCAACCCTTTTATTCCTCGTCGATCAACACTTACTTGCCACTTGTGAAGGCTTTGCACAAGTGACAAATTTTGTGATATCATTTTGGCGTCATTGACGGGGAGAATTGAGTCATTCTTCCTACTACACTTTATTGGTAAGCATTCTCTTGAAAGCCTTCTTGTCCAGCTTACCTAGAAACTCCATTGAGGGGAATATCTTTATCTTATACACATTTTGACAAGCCTTGTCTAACAAGTTCATCTAGCAGCTCCACTCACAAGTTTTAAGGTGTCATATTCAATGTTGTAAGGTTTATTTTTTCTCAAATGAAGCAATTATGGCACCAAGGGAACTACATGGAATGTATCCTTCTCTTGATATTAAGCATGTTCATGGATACCCAAATCACTATTCTCTAGAAAATGGAATGATGTTCAAAAATTTGATGGTGATCCAACCTTGGCCATCACACACGTTGTAAATGTTTTGAAATATGCTTCGGAGATAAATGTGATACATGAAATGTGCTAATAAGATTGTTCTTACTATCTCTGGAGAAAAGGAAAAAGAATTCTCTTAGACCAAAAAGCATTTATTCTTTCACAATCCTCATTGAATAATTCCTCAAATGTTGGGCCCCAAAACTCAAAGGTATGAAGATATTTTTCACGATATTATGGTATCCCTTCAACAAGGACTCTCTTTTGTCTCTATTGAAGAATATGAAGAAGATATTCATGAAGAGGATTACCAAACCCTTGAAGAAGAAGAGCCATCTCATGAATCCATTAAAGATGATGAAGACTTGAATGAAGAACAAGAGGAACAAGAGTTGCCTCATGGATTTGTTGAAGGATAATATTTTGATGAAGTACATCATGTTGAAGAGCAAGTCCATGAAAAAGATCCTATTGAAAGTACTCCTCCTCATGAAGACGAGACATTGGCATGGGTTCCTCCATTTGGTGAAGATGAAGTCATTAAAGCTTTCGTCCCTCCTTCATATGAAGACAAGAATGAGGTAAGTTGTACTCTTTTCCAAGTTTTCGATTCCTATGATGCATCTTTTCATGAATTGGAAAATAAATAATTCTTGGAGGAACCCTTGGACACAAACGATTCATCATCTAATAAAGAACACGATGACTATATTGATGATTTTATATACATTGGAAGATGTGGATCGAATAATAGTTTCTTTCATTTTGATGGAGATCCCATTTATGATGTTAATTATGGTTCTAAAATCAAGAATCCAAATTTGTTGTCATTTGAATATACACCTATGTGCACTATTGATTCAGATTTTTGGGCAGTACAAGGATGATATGTTCATAGTTTTTTTTCAACCATCTAGGGGTGATACAATACAGTATTCTCATGATGACTTCCAGCCATTTCCTAGAAGGTGTGATATGTATTATTTTGAGCACTTGGACTTATTGTATGAAGAAAATTCTCCACCGCCTTTATGCTCAAATTTCAGTGAACATTATTAAGATGGCATGATTTCCCAGGACAGTAAGAAATTAATAGCAAAGATCTCCAACCTTATTTTTCCCCATCTTCATATGTCACTGAATATACGACCCGAGATTATATTTTTGATAAATTATCTATGGGGCAACGTTTTTTTCAACCTATGAATTGTTGCAAGGATTTTCAGTTGCATATAGAAGATCAAAAAACCCTAAGCTAGGAGAAAAAAAAAATTCTTGAGTTCTACATCCATGTCCCATTTTTCATCCATGTTCTCCTCGGGTAATCATCAATTATTCTTCATATTTATTATGATTCCATATCAAACCTTGAGAGATGATGAAATCCAAGATAGCCATTCTTTGAATCCTTTGAGTTAGCCTTACGGTCCTTCATCTTGTCACAGCCCTATTCAGATATGGGTAGAACAAGAATGTGGGGACACATCTCGGCATGAATTTTTTCCTCCCTCCCACCTTCATGAGCTTGATTCTATATTTAGTTATGTTGTAATGGTTTTCCAGGATCATAATTATTTTTTGCTTGATGTACTCTTTCTTTGGTTCATAACTAAGCAGAAGGGGAAAATATTTGACTTCGATGAGATGCTAGGGTGGATTCACTAGTTCTAAGATCATACCTAGCTTTCTAGTTGTCTCTTAAAGTATAGTGTAGGTTAGAGTAGGTCATGATTGCCTTATTGCATTTATTTTCTCTTGATGTCATTTATTGTTTTACTATGCATTCATGTTATCTTAGCATATATATGTTATATATAATAAAAAAATGATATATGAATGAAAATGATTTTTTTTATTTTTCACATGGCTTTATATTTTTCATGGACTAGGGTGGATAACATCCCCTTGCCATTTTGTTACTGATGATTTTATGTTAGAATGTAGCAGGATTTTAGAGTGATGTAGGTTGCAAGTATTGGAGTACCATAGATGTTGAGGTTATCGTGTATTGTACGATGAGCACATGTCACCATGTTGGAGTTAGATGTTACCCCCTCTCACCTAGGGGTAACTAGAGGAGATCATGTCTCATTTCACGCAATGAAGACAATGATCCCTATGATGATGATCATCATCATCATTGGTCTCACAGGAAGCAACCCATCATCCCTTCAGATGCATCTCTCCTCATCAGCACAATTTACCACCCCTGATTAGCATGGTTCATTGGAAGAGGATGGTTTGACACATTATGAGGTACATTAGTCCTTGTTTCATATAAAGTTTCATATTTAATGCATTTGGCATGTGAGTGAGGATCATGGGTTGAAGTTGGATAATCGATCATAATCTCAAGAAGTTATTCTTTTTTCCTTGTATCACCTTGGTGGCCATCATTAGTTTCCCAATCCCATGTTGTCACTCTTGGGGAACAAGGGTACTACTAGAAGGCTTTGATAAGGATAATGTATTGTTCCCCCCATACTTAACATTTTTTGTCCTAGATCCTTATGCAATGTACTAAGATTCAGTATGGATATTACATATACATAACGGGACAATGAATGACCAACTCAAAATCCCAAGGTCAGCTTAATCTCTACCCCCTCTAATGGTAATCGCCCCTAGTCCTAATGCACTAAATGAAAGATCATAAGAAGGACTTTATCCCGGTAAAAAAATGATGAAAGAAAGAATAAGAACTTGAAACCTAAAAAGGTGACTTGCAATTCAATAAAACAATATCAAAAGGAAAGATAAGGGGTTTGGAATGAAAAAAGTATCAAGGAAAGGGTATCTCAAGCAGCAATCACTCCCTCTACAAAGGCGCTCATGAAGATGGACCAAATATGGTGCCTTGCATGTTATTGACACCATCACCATGAAGTCATCCCAATACTTTTTCATCCACCATACTTACACTTAGATGGGTTTCTTGGGAAATATCCCTCTACTTGGGTATTGGCACACCTAATAGGGTCTTTTGATGGTCCTCCCATACATAAACTTGCTAAATTTCATAAATTCTTGAGCTAATGTGAAGTTTGAAGGGGATAACTAATGTGAATTGATTATGTGGCTTATGTATTAAATGATGGCCTACTTTGTATGCTTCTAAGAACTCTTGAACCTTGTTATTGTTGGTATTACTTGATTATATGGCTTTAATTGATTTGGATGCACCTGACATGGTCCTTTGGAGTATGTCTCATGCTTTCACCTAGGACATTGTGCATTTTATTACAAGAAATGGCACATGTGATGTGGAGTGTTGGGTCACCTAATGAATTGACACATTCAAACTTACCCTCTCACATATCCTAGACATATGAGCTCTCATTTTGCAGATATGGTCATATTGGTTGACATAAGGGAAAGAAGCCTGCACTTTTGGACAGTGTACCCACAACATGATATCACTTTGTTTGAGGACGTTACACTTGATGATGATTGGACACCCCTTAGATAGGTGATGAGCCCTCTTTTAACCTTGGATAATGAGCTTTACACCTCAGACATTGATTATGTTAAGGATGGTGTCACACATGTGATGGTTATAATGATGGTGGGGCCAACCCTATCATTAGGCCATCCTTGGTTGATGACTTGGGGCACTTGACATGAACTTTGATGAGGAGACATGACACTTCACCTTGCTTGCACCACTTGAAGATGAGGCATGGCCTTTGGAGGCCTCTTACACCTTCTTGGAGCATGACATCACCCACACGTGTGATCTGAGAGGGCATATTTTGGTGTATTAGCATGGTATCCTATCGTTGGAGGATACTTGAGGGGTCGAACTAGACCTATCTCACTTGTATCATGGACTTGGACTTGTTTTATTTTGAGGGGCTTTGAGGGGCTTTAACGTTGGGGTTACCTCATATATAGAGGCTAGTGCTACCTCCTAGCCAGATCATAACTCACACTTGTGACTCATTACTACTTGTCTCTTCTCTTTCTCTAATTCGCTATGGAGTACTTGTGCACACTTTTGGGAGGATGATCTTGCTTGGATGCTTTTTCTTTTGTTTTTATGGATGAAAGTTGAGCTAGGGTTTCCTCATGCATAGTGCTTGATCTAGTAAGTGTTCTTCTTCAAGTTTTAATGATAGTTCATGGTGGATTTTGGTGGATTATCTATTAGATGGTTAATTATTGCATGTCACCTTGTATGTTAAGTTGAATTTCGCTAGAAACCCTAGAAGGGATTAAGATTGTTTATCCCCCTCCCTATTTTCATTCACCTTAATTTGTTGAAGCATTTTAGACCTAGTCTAGGGGTTAAGATTATTTATCCCCCTAGGGTTTGTCTTTGGCTAGCTCAAGACCTAGGGTTTATGATGGTATAACCTCTATGGTTTGACTTGGTTCAAGTAAGGCCTTGTTACTAAACATTAGACAGAGAAAACAAAACTTAGGTTTTATGATGGTATAACCCCTAGTGGTGATTTCATAGAAGGTTTGGCTTGGTTTTATGATGGTATAACTCAAGTATTGGATATTCAAACCCCTTTCTTGCCTCTATAAATATTCCAAGTGTTTTATTTGACTTTGGTTTCTGAAAGAAAGGAAAATGACATTAGTTCCCTTGCTTACAAGTGTTTACAAACACTAATACACACTCTCTCTCTCTCAAAACTAACTTGTTGGGTGGATGCTTAACCACGTTTTGTGCTCAATCTAGCTCAACGACTTGCAAATTAACCCATTTGTTTATTGTTGTTATAAAAATTAGTTACAACCATTAGGTATTGGTAAATTTGTTGATAACATACTTAATATTGTGGTCAAAGTTGCTTAGAAACATTGTCCAGTTGTTGGATCTTGTTCTACTTAATAAGAGCTACATTTGAATATTTTAAATGCTAATTTTGAAGGCTAATTGCGTGCTATTGTTACAAAATACATATTGTTGATATACATTACCATTTAACACATATTTTACTACAAAAATCAATTGTTTACTTGATAACTAGTGTTTCGGGAATTATTTGCATCATTTAGACTTGGTAATTGTTGATAAAGACTCGAGATACTTTACACACATGTCACACACCAATTATCTCGTCTTATTCTCACCTTTTCCCTAACTCCAGCCCATCCTTTTGAGTTGACCAATATAGGGGGGTATAGGCTTGGCTAATCTTGTTATAGGATCCATTGAGGTCATCAAGGAAGCCTCCCTTGTGTTGGACTTGTCCTTCAAGAAAACAAGGGGAGTGTTTACTAAGGTGACAGTGGTAAGCATTCCTAGTTTGTTACACTTGCTTGTCACTTGTGAAGGCTTTGCACAAGTGAAAATTTCTAAGATAAAAATTCTTAGGACAACATTTTGTTCCCTCGTTATAAGTCCCTACATAATATTAAAAAAATCTGAAATCGTGTGTTTAAAACATGTTAGTGATTAATGTTAAGAAATTCATTTTTAGTAAAAAGTCAAAGAAAAAATTCACATTGATTACCTTTTGATCCACCTTATTCCTCTCTTTGCAACATTCCATAAATATTTTACTCTCTTTTGGACTCAGATTGAAAATAATCTTATCGAGTTTCTTCAAGTTTTTGCTTTGCATGACATACCTTAACCAATACACATCATTAATTTAAACCTACAGATAATTCAAATCTACTGAATTTTTAATAAAACCTTGTCTTTATCTTGTTGTGATGAGCTACCATCATGCTCGCTGAAAATTTGTTTTCCTTGAACTTCTATTGGTCATCTCCTATAAAAGAAAAACTAGTAATCACCAGATATAGAAATTATGAAATATTTTTTACAAAATAAGATTTCAGTGCGTGTAATAAAATAGTACACACCAATGAGTTAAACATATGTATATGCATCGGTATATGATTATCGCGATGTTACAAAATTGAAAATGTTTTGTTACAAATTGTTATATTCATGTGATTCTCTATAAATTAATAAAAGCATTGATACCTCATTATTGTTTATTGTGCACCATCGAACTTGTGAACAAATTTAAAACATGAAACTTTCGATATATTTTTTTTTGTTTTCTAGTTTGTCTGTGAATTGCGGGACTAGCCTGTGATCTAAGAAGCTATGGCCTAGGGGTCTCTAAGCCATCAAAATCACTCATGGATCACACCCAACCTGGGCCACACCAACTCTTAGCATGGCTATATTTTAGGTGTCTCCTCCCAGCTAATCAAGTTTTGAACCTAGGTTGCCTTATAGAATGAATCCCATCGAAACCAATTGCACTAGTAATATTTGATTGATGCCTTCAATATTAAAAACAATGTTACGTTTTAAAATTAGTGGTTTTGTTGATAGGAACATGCACACCAATGTGATATTCATGTACAATGCGCATCATTAACTGCAAAACCATTTTTTTTTAATAAAATTGGTTGTGATAGGGTTTGGGATCCAATGCAATGAGTGGTCTCATTGCAACGGATACCAAACACCCCATATATTACAAGTAAATAAACCCTATAAAAATATATTTCCTAAAAAAAATATCCTTGTGAAATATAGAAAGGGAAACCAAGAGAAACAATAATAAATCTAGGGCTTCCAATAGCAAAGGTGACTATGAAACCATTTTATTTTTTTGAGAATGCATTGAAAATTGTCTAAATCAAATAGGGTAAAGATTGAGATGATCAATAGAATGAAATCACATACCTGAAATTTCTCCTATGTAGATTTGTATGTGACCACGGTGATCCCTTACAAATTTTTCCCTTCAAAAAAACCTACCCACTCCAAATTCTTTGTTGGTAAATCTCTCTTGCACAAATATCCCCTCTAAATTTTGGCAAAAGAATGAAATAAGGATTAGAGCTTTCATTTATAAACACATACATTTAGAAAAAATAATTCCCACTCATTTTTTCACTATATGTTTCGGCACATTGGTGATAAACGCGTCCGTTGCCTTTTTTTGCAACCTAATTTTTCGATGCACTATACAATTTAAAGTGCATCGATGTTCTTGTTACGTAAAAATGCATCGACAAAAAATTTAATTGAGAAAATACAAATGCAAACCTCTATAATTAAAATTTTGCAAAGGTTTTGTTTTGTGGAGGCAAAAATAGAGGTTGTTCTTTGGTGCCTCTCATAATTCAGTGCATCATGTGTTTTATATATACAGATGCACCAATGCATCAGAAAATAGTTAAACATATCAATAACTTTTAAAACCCATTCAAAATTATGTTTGAAGTTAGATTGTTTTATGCTTCCCAAACTTTATTTTAAGAATTTATTCATGTATTGATGATGGTTTTGGCTCAAATGTAGAAAAAAAAAAAGGTTCTAATATCAAGCAACCAATTCTTCATATTCCAACTCATTCCATATCATTGCCAGTTCTTCAAGTTCTCCCCCATCATTTGCAGTAAGTCTAGATTTTATTTATAATTCATTTATCTGATTGAATTTGTGTTATTTACGTATGTGAATTTGAATAATTGTTTGTTGAATTTTATAGGATCATAATTCAGGATTGAATTCGGATGCACAAGATATTCCACCAATCCAAAAATGTTGCAAGCTCTTATCAAAAGAAGGATATCGTAATCAAATGTTTGATGTAAATGCACCATTGCTTTACCTTGCCAATTGTAACATGACATTTTGTAGCAACCAACCTGTGTCAATGGTATTACACTATGAATTGGATCTCTTTTATGAAACCCTAGTAGTATGTGGTCATTCAAAATGTAAAGGGTTGAAGGAGAACCCTTGACGTGTCACATTGTCCCATTATATTAATGATTGACTACACAACATTGACGATCTAATACCTCCCACTACGGTCAAGAATCCAATAGGTGATATAGAAAAGACACATATGAACACTTCCATGTGATATTTTTTGAAAAGTTGGAAGCCAGATCAACTATTTTTCATCCTATATTGACCAACTTGTCTCCTTCTGTTGAGTCAATGGAGAGTTCTAGTGATCCAAAGTATGATATCAATACTACCCAAAACATATCTACTAGGAGATCCAAAAATTTGTATGAGCTAAGAGAAAAAATGTCCAAGTACACACCAAAGTAGTTTCAATTTTTGGAAGGTAGCAATGACTTCCCTCTTCATATCCATCTGCAAATTAAATACCAAACCTGTTACAACTGCACTTTGTATGGTGCTTAGTCATCTTCCATGCATGTGCGTGATGTTGGAACCAAATTATTTTTTTGTAGTAATAGTTATATGATTACCAAGTCTAAAATAGATGTTGCAAATCTTGGGTTGTTTATCCTTTCACATGTATTTGTTCCTCCCAAACAATCAATATCATTGATGCCATTTTGTGGTCCTCTCTATAGTCAATTTGATTACTTGAATATTGTTAAATACAAACACAACATTTCCATGTATAGTATGTGCATTAATGGTTATGCTTTTGGAAACTTTAATAGGAAAAATTGGTTATATATCGATGGTCATCCAAGAACTCATGGGAACATTGAAAGGTTCATAAATAGTTGTAGGTCCTCATTATTTAGTGCTAATTGTTCCTTTGAGGAACATTCCAATGACAAAGAGTTTTTTATGAAAAGGAAGGCATCCATATTTTTTCTTCTATATGTGATCCGGATTATTTTCGGCACAGAATGAGAGCAGAGATATAATAAAGAAATGTACAGAGATATCTCAGATATCCAATAATAAAACAAAAATATATCAATGATGCAACCATAAACACAGAGATACAGTAATAAATATTTTTTATTAATGAGTGAAATGTACAAAATAGTAGAAATACAGATTGAAAGACTCGCCAGAATGGTGGCAGATTATCTCTAAGAAGAGATGTGATGGATACTCACATTTGCAAGAAGATGGATTACAATGAGGCTCTAAAGGCCTTTTTAACATAGGGAAAATCCAAAACCCTAACCTCAAAAGATGAAAATCCAACAGTTTTGTGGACCCCGTTTTGGGTAGTTTGGTGTATCAACTTCCCAAGGTCATAACTTTGGCATACAATCTTTGTTTGGGGTGCATGATAGCTCGTTGGAAAGGTATCGTTGAGGAGATTCACTTAGGG
>CBVK0101366976.1:0-13066 GCA_900067695.1 Picea abies | reverse complement strand
TGAGGATGGTATGGTGTACTCTTCTGGTGATAGACTTCAAACTCCTCAATCATAGCTTTGATGGTATCACTGACAAAATGAGTGCCTTGGTTACTCATGTGAATCCTGGGACATCCAAATCTAGTGATCACTTGCTCAAACAAGAAGTGTGTTGATATCTCTGCGCTACAATATTTGACTCATGCTGCTTATGCCCATCTTATTAAGTATTCAGTTGCAGTAATGATATAACTAGCTCCTGACCCTTTTGTTGGTGGATCAATTCATCCCACAAAGTCTATTTCCCATTTGTCAAATACCTGTAAAGTCACTTGTGGTCTTAGAGGTATCTCATCCCTTCGGTTGGGTTTTCCAACCCTCTAACAAACATCACATTTATGGAAATATTCCTTAGCGTCTTTACAAACTTTTGGCCACCATAGTCATGTGTGCAATACATTCTACGTGGTAGCTTTACCTGCATAGTGTCCTGAAGTTATACCTTCATGAGATTCTACTAAAATTTTGTGCCTTTCATGTTCCAATACACATCTTCTCAAAATGATATTTGTGCCCATATTATATAAATTTCATGCAATGAGTTGGTAGTTTGCATCTCTGACTACCACATTTTTCTTCTACGCAGTGCTAAAGTCTTGTGGCGCAACCCTTGTTCTTAAGTATTCAATAATATTAGAGAAGTATTCACCAGCTACTTGTACTGAAAATAATTGTGCATCAGGGAAGTTGTCTTCCAAATTAGTAGGTTCTTCTCCATTGGTTATCCTTGATAGGTGACCAGGTCTTGCATTCAACTTCCCTGGTTTGACTATCACTTAGAAATCAAATTCTTGAAATAATAAGAGCCATATACAGATTCTCCCCCCCAACAATGGATTTTTTACTAGATATTTGAGGGCAGAATGGTCTGTGAACATTTTAAAGTGTTTACCCAGTAAGTAGTTCCTGAATTTCTGAAGTGCATATACCATGGCTAGACCTTCTCTTTATGTGGTGTTGTAATTCGTCTATGATTCTGAAAACTTTCTTCTTGCAAAGGATATAGGATGGGATAAGTCCCCTGCTCCTGGATGTGCCAAAATTACTCCAAGTGTTATGGTTGATGCATCTACATGCACATGAAATATCTTTTCCTAATCTGGGAATACTAGTATAGGTCTTGTTACCATATTTTCTTTTAAATTGTCCAATCCTTACTGAAAGTCTTCATTCCACTAAAATCTGGTGTCCTTCTTTAATAGTTTTTCCATTGGTGCAATAATCTATGTATACCCCTTTATAAATTTCCTGTAATAGCCTATATGTACGAGTGTTGGTCTTAACTGGCGCATTGACTTTGGTGGTGGTAAATAAAAAATGACTGCAATCTTAGAAAGGTCCACTAGTAAACCTCGTTTACATAATATATGTCCCAACAATGTGCCAAAAGGTGTACCAAAAATTCATTTCTTGATATTTAATGATATATGACATTGTCTGCATCTTTCCCACATTAATTGTAATACTTCTACATGGTCCTTTAATAGACTATATACAGTCCAGTCATCCACATATACTTCTAAAAACTTATATATGAATTCCTTAAAATAAGCTATGACTACTCTTGAAAAAATGGTTGGTGCATTCTTCAACCCAAATTACATGACTTTATATTGGTAATATCCCCATTATGTAGAAAAATTAGTCTTATATCTATCCTCTGGAGTTATTTTGATCTGATGGTAACCTGAGAATCCATCTGCGAATGAATATGATTCCTAGCCTCCCACATTCTCTAAGACTTGATATATAAAAGGGGTGGGGAAAGGGTCATGTAAGAAAGCATCATTGAGTTTCCTCATATATACACAAATCCTTATCCCCCCTTGCTTATTTTCTTGGACTACCATAGGAATTATCCATTCAGATTCCTCTACCAGTTCTATGATACCAGCTTCCAACATTTGGTTAATTTCTTCTTTCACCTTCTGCTTATACACTGGATTCAGTCTGTAAGGTCTCTTCTTGACAGGTCTAGCCTTAGGTTTTAGGGGTATATTCATCTCACCTAGCTCCCCTTCTATGCCTTTCATCTCTGTAAATCTCATCGAAATAGGTCACTCTATTCACGCAGTAACTTTGTTATTCTTTCTATTGTTTGTTCATCCCAATAGTATCCAATACTTTCCATTTTAGGGTTTTCATTTGTCCCAATGTTGACTTTATTAACTTTGATTGGTGAAACCAATAATTCTGATTCCAGAGATGGACCTTCCACCTCTCTTTCTCCCTCAATTTCTGTAATCTGAATGTTGCGCAGATCATATTCATCTAGTGCTTCTCTTCCACATGATAGCATGAAAGTAACTCTTTGACTATCTGTCTGTTCTGTTGGTGATATTCTGTCATGATTTCAACTTATGGTTCATCGGTAAATATCATTCCCCATATCCGCTTCAATGCTGGATCAATGTTGTGGTTCTCATGTTCAAATGAGAAGGTTACTATAAAATGTTGTTGTAATCCTGTCCATTTTGTGGTGCCTCTGCACATCTCTTGGTCTATATACAAACTCCCTGGGTTTCCCTCCAATGTATGGATAAAGTGATGAGGCCATTCCTCTGGTGGTGTCATCCTCCATTGCGTTCTTCACTTCTCCAAGTGTTCAATTGGTGTGCCTTTCCCATCATACTTCTAGACTATATTGATCCCTAGTTTTGCGCCAAATCTAATGTGCAGTAATAGTTTACATTGATACCAGTCCTGAATTGTTTCCTTGTGTGCACCCCACCATATCATAGGTGTTTCCTTGAGTGAAATATCTAGGGCTAAGAGCCTCTTATTTTCTAACACTTCCTCTTCATATTTTGTCAGAAATTATTCTAAGTCATTTAATCCATGAAAATTGGGAGGTTCTCTTATCTATGTACCAACCCATCTTACTGCGTGATCTAATATTGCACACCTCCTTGTAGAAACTTCATGTAATCTATGTTTCCATATCTCCAAACCCGTATCTGATTCGGAAGCACATGATGTAATTCTTCTCCAACTGATTACCCCATATGCATTTAGGTTAACATAATCCTCTTCTCGTGCGGTGGTTCTGTACAACTGGTTTATTTCTTCCAAATCCAAAAAAATGGCCTCTACAAACCTTTCTCCTTCTGAAATATCCAATGGTGCAATGACTCTATATTTGCCTGATTCAAAAGTCATTTTTCTTGTCTTTTGGTTGATTATAGCTTGGTTATCAAATGCCCAATCCAGACCAAGCAATGTTGGGTAAGGTGTTGTTGCATCTACTATCTCTATTACTTCCAAATATGCCATAGTGCACACTCCATCCAAATCTATTGTCACATCTTTAAGCCTTCCAATTGGTAGCACTCTGTGTTGATTTGCTAGCTTCAGTTGAATAGGCGAGTAGCCTAGTGTGGGTTCTCCCATACATTGTCATGTCTTATTAGGTAATAAATTTACTTCAGAGCCTAAGTATAGTATAATATCACCTATATTGAAGTCCCCAATGTTGGCATTCAATATGAATTATCTTCTTGTCCTTCTTCTTATATGGAGATGTTTGATTGTTTTATGTTGTAACTTTCCTTCCACCTTGGTGCTACATATTTCTAGCATATCTTATAAAATCTTAACAGATGATGGGTCATTCAATAACTTAACACAAGATTGCAAAAAAGTATTTATGGTACTTACTTGCTCTAAAATTTGTCATTCAATCGTATGGTCCATTGAGAATGGCATCCCATAGATTGGTGAATTTTCAAGTTGTTGCGCGACTAATGTATATGCAACATTCTGCTTCTGACACTCCTGTTTGGATTCCTTAATTGATTCCTTTTCTTCCTGTGCATAAAAATTCTTTTGTGGCTCAATGTTCTTCTTAACCCATTGGTGCTGATTTGGATCACATGATACTGCATTAGTTCCTGTCTTGGCTCCTCCTTGAGTGACTATATTGATGTTTCTTCTATCATCCCTAGATTATTCATAAATACACTAGACATTATGGTTGTTTTGGTTCCTTTTTTCTTGGATCTTCCCCAAGAGTGTCGGACAATATCCTGTGTCATGATCTGTTGCGTGACAATACATACATGTCACAGGTGGGAGTGGACACTCCCTTGCATAATGTCTTGGGTTTTGGTAGTTGTGGCACACTATTGGTCCTATACCTCATCCAAATACTCCTCCTCCTTGTCCTCCACGTCTACATCCACCTCGATATCCTCATGGCGCATTGTACTGAGGTACATGGTTATACTACGTAGGGTTATACTATGGCTACACATTATTATACTACATTTCCGCATTGTTGTATTATTGATGTGCATTATTGTATGGTGGTGGTACTTGGTTAAAATGAGGTGAATCTTTTCCTATCATAATTTATTCTTGCACCCTATAAGTATCTGAAGTTCTTTCTCTCATTAGCTTTGTCTCCCTACAATCCTTATCATCACGACCCACTAATTTGCAAAAAATTCAATATGAACGTTTTGGTATTGTCTTACATTTCTGCATCATTGGACAATGATATGGATCATGCCCATGTGTCTTAAAAATATCTCACCATGGTCCTCCTATTAGCAATGGCTTTGGAACCCCTGTCACCATATACTGCACAAAAGTTGGACATTCATTCTTATGGTGCTTTCTGTCCTGCATAGGATACACCAAACAACTTCGATTTTCTCTTTACCCTTATTCTGGTTAAGTTGAAATGTTAGATTCTTCAAATCCTCCTTCAGCTCCTCTATTGTTGGATCTGTCTATTGATACTAGTTTTATTCTAGTTGTAAGGTTTCCTATAGAGCCTCTGCCCAATTTTGGAACTTATGATGTCTTAATGGATATTTCAAGTGTGGTAACAGTGAGTTCACAAATAAATTCTTGTGTTGCATGTCAGTCATTGCATTTTTCAACTTACCTTTTAGACTCACCTGGTTTTTGCCTAATTTCGATCATTTCATTCATATTCTAGTTTTCTAATCTAGGCCTCTCAAATTCATTTATCAGTATTTTTTTCACATCCGCAATAGTCTTTGTTACTTATAGTGGAATGTTTACATCTAGGATCATGTACCAGTCCAGTGTGCAGTCTCTCAATATGATTTCTAACTATGTGAGATTTGTATCCTCATCTGTGATCTTCTTTGCTTCCCATGTTTTCTCACAGGTGAATAAGTACTTTTCAGGGTCCTCTGATGCCTCTCCCTGAAATTCTGGTAACCTAATTATGGGATCATGTCCTTCCATTTTAAACTATGTTCAACTATTACCTATGCACGGTGTTGATAATTGACTATTATTTCCTAAACTGGCTCCTCCAGTTGATTCTCCTTGATTGGATACATGTCTTTTTGTTCTTTTTCCACTAAAATTCGGTTGTCTAAACGTTGGTGTTCTCCCTGGGGTATTAGTCGCACATGGGGTTGTAGGTTCCACACTGACTATGATCTGGATTAGAGTTCTGCCTTCTGTTCCTGCCCTTGGACCTCCTATTTTCCTTTCATATGTTTCACGTAGGATTTCCTTAATATTATTCACATCCTGAATATCCTCTACCTCTTCTTCATCACTTTCCAAGCCCTCTCTATCAGCTATGGCTCTCTTCTTGTTATTCATTTTATATTGGTAGGGTACTCCACTGTGCATCTTTCCAACCTTTTCCATTATATTCTTTATCCAGTCTTCCTCCATCATGATTGGGTCCATGGCCTCCTTTTCATTTCCCTTATCCATCTCTTCCTCCATTTCTCAGCCTCATGTCAATGCTTCCCCCCTTCCCCCATGCATGAAGGGAAGTTTAGTTGTCTAATTCCATGGTAATCCCAGTGTTGTCATACAATAAAATCTTGATTGAAGTATAAAACGATCTGATGTACCTAACTTTGGGTCCCTTTATAAAATCCTTCACTGCTATGGTGTACGACTTCATGGTGGCTACTGCAAATTCAGTGATAAACCCTGCAACAATATTGTCTAGCCAGAAATCTACTGCATGCGTAAATTTTTTATTAACTTGTTGTAACTGCATGATCTCCACATGATTCCACTCAAGTTGTCTAATTCGATTTGTAGGGAGGTTGTATTTTAGACTTAATAACCACTCCTATAGTAAATGTGAGAAATCATAGAAAAATACCTGATGGAAGTCACTAAACACGTATTTGTCGAGATATTTGCACGGTTTTATCTTAGGGTTTCTGTTGTCCTTCTACGCAAACTCAAGTTCCTTTTTTTGCAACCATCTTTCAATATTTTCCTTTGTTGGATACTATGGCCTGAACATTCCCTTATATACTCTCATCCTCCACGTGTTTCTTCCATAGATCTTGTCCACTCAATCCATTGTAGTTCCAGTCAACAACAAAACCATTTGTTGGTTAGATATTTGACTTCTTACTTCTTCTTGGGTTGACCCAGGTTCAAATCTCAACAGGTTTCCAACAAATCCCTCCAAAACTATCAGTCCTCCTAGTAAACTAGAAGGAAACGTTGCATATAGGGTTCACAACACAGTCTAAACACCCAACAAACTCCCATCATTCATGATGTAACCTCCAATTAATGAATACCAATCTCTTCCAATAACTACTCCATATATTGAAGGAATATCCACCACTATAATTGTGAAAAAAATTGTGATATGGGGGGAAACAATTATCTAGGAATAAATGTCTTTAATATCTCCATATACTGGGACCTTTCTTGAGTCAATTATATATATACTATCCCCAGTTTCATAATACTTGGTATAACCCATCCCAAGTGCTTCCATTACTGATAAGGTCATGATATTATTTGTTTCTCTAGTGTCAACCAAGCAATTATGAAGTACTACATCATGATTTTTTATTGTAATATAGAAATGTGGTACTTTTCCCCTTGGTATAACTGTTGATATATTTTTATGTTGCTTGGGATTTGCTACAACAACCTCAATTCTATTACTTGGTTCATCTAATATTTTAAGAATATTTTCCCTCTATTGTGGGATTTGACCACTTCCATGAATGGCAGAGTGATTCTCAATTTTTTCAAATCATCAATCACATTATACATCATTTGTGGAGGATTCTTCGCTTTATTTGAAACTCGTTGTTTCTTAGTTTCTTATGCTCCTTTTGGTCTCATATTTTCCTTTTATTTTTCTACAGTTTATTTTGTTTTAAATTTATTTACTTGTGCTCTTGTTTGCACAATGTTGTCTTGTGATATATCAATTTCTTCTTGTTCATCAAATATATGCATGGATGACTCGCCTTCATCTGTCTGTACATATTCAATAATTTCTTCTTGAATGAAATCAATCTCTTGATCAACATTATCAACAATCTCATCTTCTAAAAACATTTCTAATATTACAACATTATGGTTTGGAACTGTAGGTGCCCTTTTTCTATATTATTCATTTGTACCATAATTTTTTATTCTCTATTCTTGAACAATATTTATCCTTTGTTCCTGAACATGAATTCTTGGATTAGGAGAAAAAAATTCATTTCTTCTTAGTCTTATTAATTCATTTTCATTTGTCGAATATTTTGATTCATCTATGCTATCTATGTCCTTTGTATGGTTTCTTGTTTTGTTGTTGTATCATTTATCACACGAGGAATCACCCCTTGGAAGATCCCTCCACCAACTCCTTGATTTTCAGTATTATGTGCTCTTTGATATTCAACTCTCCTTGAAGTTTATTCTCCTTGATTTGAAATGGTAAGATTATCAATTTGTATTTGGAATTTCCCAAGGATAATATCGGGATCAACATCTGTTTCCAACATGATTTATTCCATTTATGCATAAAGTGTTCTTAAAAATAAAAAAATTAAGTCTCTAATCCTCTCACCTGTTTTCAGATGGATTTGGGTGAATTGTGTAAGGATAATATGATATGCTAGCTGAGGAGCATACATATTCAAAAATATGGTTTCTAAATCATCAAATGATGAAATTGATTGAGAAGGAATGGAAATGTACCATTCATAGGCTTGGCCTATCAATGTCTAAAGAAATAATCTAACCATTACATCATCATGTTCCACCAAATGAATCTTGCACGTACTAAAATTTTTATCCATATGTTTCTTTGGGTCCATCGCTCCATCTCCTGAAAATGTTGGCAACACTCCTTTTGGAAGAGTTGGAAATTGATGTTGTTCTCCCTAAATATTGAGAGGGATATTTATAACCCTTCTTCATGGAAATCGTTTCCTTTCTTCATGATTCTTGTGATTTCCATTTCTTCTTGTCTATCACCCATGATTGGATCCTTTTCTTTTTCAGTGGTGAAACTTTCTCCAATTTCTGGAAATTGAAGTAGTTATGTTTTACTTCTTGTTATTGGGCCCTTATATGATTCCAACTTCAATTTCTATCTTTTCTTCTCTGCCTTCTTACAATTTTTCTTTCCTCTTCGCAAGCAAGAGTTTCCCAAGATATTTCAATCTTTTCACAAGTTCAGGATGTTGTTAGCATCAAATCATACAATTGATGCAAAACACTTGTCTGATTTCCTAATCCAACTTGCAACTAGGATTGGTTAGGTTGAGGCTGAGTCATAAATAATTCTGGTGTGTGAAACTAGCTTTTTGTTCTTATTTTCTCCAGTATGGTCACCAAAAATGTTGATCTTTGAATCAGTTAAGATCGAAACAACAACCTCACGAGGATACAAATCCACCTACGTTTTTATAGAGGTGGTACTCATCTGTATATTATTTTAATATTTATATTTTAATAACTTGGGACAATAACATGAAATATAGGAGAGTGAAAAATAGAAAACTTCAAATCTTTGTAAATCAAATAAAGTGGAAATAATATACACTTTCAAAGAATTCCTAAGAAAGGGACCAAGAATTTTCACTCATAAAATATGATATTTTCAGAAATATTATACAGAAAAAACAATTACAGAAAACACAACATAAATTTCACATCCATCATAGAAATCAATTATTTTCGATAACATTCAAGGAAGGGAAGATAAAGTCCCACATATGAGATAAATTTAAAAAAGTCTTTTCATTGAAAGCATAATATAATATGATAGGAAAACTTTAAATATCCAATGCTCAAAACTCAGAGTTTAAAAGATAGTATTAAAGTTTATCCCCGAATTAGTTCTTTGGGATTTTTCGAAAAATAGTGTAGTCTTTGATAGTATTAAAAATTGAAATGCATTTGTCCAAGTTTGGATTGGGATTGGCTCCCGTGGACCATAAAATAAAGATAAGAACAGGATCAGGGTTGGACCTGGAAACAAGACAAAGAGAGAAAGATCAGAAAATCGGTTATATTTTTCTTGGGAAAGATAAAACACTATTGGATTACTTTTGAATAGGAAGATAAAAGAATTAGGAAGAATGTAATTTTTATTAATCACTATGATGAAATCTCTTCTGGCTATTTTGTGGCCAATGTTTCTCTTATATTCTCCTTAGTGGCAGTTTCATGACCGGTATCAACCGCTTCTGTTTGATCCTCTTCAATAAAAAATTTTAAAGATAAATTTAACCAATTCTCAATGTATTCGTGCATAGGTGCAACAATTATCTCTTGTTTAACTCTTATTTCAAACAATGTATTTTCAAATTATTTTAAATCAATTATAAGTTGCTGCAATGTAACTTCAATGTCTTCATTTTTATTTACATATTCTACAATCTAACTTTCAATTTCCTGCTTTGTATACTTGGTCATGCTATTGAACTTCTCTGATGACCCTTTAATATTCCTACATACTCCTCAAAGTGTTCTTGTGTCATGAGAATAGAATTTGAAATCAATTTAGGATCTTGTATTTCACCAGTAGTTACTGCAAGGTCTAACTCAATCAACTTCAAATAAGCTTCCCCTTTTTTAACACTCAGAATATCAAGATCATCTAATAGCTCCTTTAAGTTTTTAATTCTCTTCATCCAACATGATTTTAATTGTTTTACATGTGTTGGTTTATCAAAAGAGTTAAGATCATGTCTTGAAAATGACTAAGTATTATAGATCGGTTGGTTGGACTTGTAGTCACGAAAAGAAAATGAATCAGAGAAGTTCTTTTAACCCATAGTGGAAAAGGAACTCGAAAATATTCTAAGTATGGTGCAATATGGGGGTCATGGAATATAGAGTGCATTATCGTGATGGCAAAGGAACGAACTTGAGTGAAAATAATGGGACCAACCTGCGGACCCTTTGTTCCATGGAGATTTTAAGAATAAAACTAAGTATTGTTGCAATTTGGATATGATGGAGAATACAAGTGCATTTTTAGGAAGGCATAACTTGGAGGAGATGGGTCATGAACCCACCGTGGACGTAATTTTTTCAAATTAAAAGAAAAGATAGAAGGAAAAAGTATCAACCTATATACAAGTCAACAACTCTCTGGAATCCAAAATTTTTCCAGTTGGAAAATGGGCAAGACACATAAAAATGATTAATGGTTAATCTTATTAATCTTCCTTCAAGTAGATCGTTACATGTTATTAATATTTATATTCCTTATATCCCTCGGGAAAAATTGGCATATTGGAATTCCCTACTTAACCTTAAAGAAAGGAATACAAATCTTAAGTACATTGTAGCAGGAAATTTTAACACAACTCTAAATTTAAAAGAAAATAAAGGGGGAAACTTATTCTCAGACCCATTTCGAGAGTATATGGAGGAATTTATGTCCTCCTTTGATCTCGTTGACATCAAACTGCTCAAGGGAAGATTTACCTAGTCTAATAAATGGCTAGGGACAGGTCATATTACAATCCAGATGGATTTTTTTCTTATTAGTGGCTCCCTCTTGGAAGATACTATAATCCTTTCCTCCCTCATTCTTCCTTGGGATGGATCTGAACACCACCCTATCTCTCTTATTTTTGCAAACCAATAAAATCTAGGTCCTATTCCCTTTATATTTAATCCCCTCTAGCTTAAAGACCCTTCCCTTATAGAACTTGTCTCTAACCTTTGGAAACAATGGATCTTAGGATCCCTTATCACTATTTGGGAAAAAAATATTAAACTAATAAAGTACACCCTTAAGGTGTGGGATAAATACCGGGACACGAATCCAAATATAGAAGGAAAATAAACATCAAGAAAAAATGATGAGCCAAGGGATAAGTTAGAAAAATATAAGGTCACACAAGATTTGTTATCAGAGGAACAAAAGGTTTTTCACAATTTCCAAAAATACCTAAGGACAGAAGAGGAGCATTGGTGCCTCAACTCTCATAGTGTTTGGTTCTAGGTAGGGGATATAAACACTAAACTCTTCCATTGTCAAGTGAAAGCCAAGATATGGAGGAATAAAGTAGAATAAATCACTAATGAGGATGGAGAAACAATTTCATATTTTGAACATATCAAAGGGGAAACTTATAGATACTTTGAGAGGCTCTATAAAGATGATAGAAATATAGATTTAGACTCATTTGAAAATATTTTTTCCCACATTCAGGGTGGCAGGAATGGGAGGGGTCACCATTTTCCCATGAGGAATTCAAGCACTCTCCTTCCATTGGAATCTGAGCATCACAACTAATAATCAAGCCAAAGCCTGTGATTTGTACCAAAATCTTGAACATCCACTCTCTCTTGGTGATTGGAGACTCTAATATAATCATAGGCCATGCATGTAAAGGATCCCACCCCCCAAATTTCCACATAAAGGCCATTCTCCAACAAATTTTGGCAGCTCTCAATCATTTCCCCAATATCTCCCTCTTCCATGTCCTCTGAAGAAACAATCAAATGGCTGACGCCCAAGAAAATATAGCCATCAGCATGGAGCAAGGCTCGTTAGTAGTTAACATCCTTACTCTTTTCAAACCCATCCCATGACCACCTCACTTGACTCCTGGAAGCCAGCACAACTGCCCACTTAGCACGACGTGTGGAATTGGACCTTGGTCTGGATCATGAATTCACCCTGTCTTAACGCCTCCCCAACACCTAAAAAACATGGTAGCTTCCACCAGTTGCCCCACCTCACCTCTCGACACCTAGACACCCTCCCCCTCACCTCAGCGCGTGTCATGTTGCTCCTTATAATCATCTCCCCCTCCCCCTCACCTCAGCGCGTGTCATGTTGCTCCTTATAATCATCTCCCCCAACTTGGGAGGACATTCCAGCGTCCCTACGGATGCTCCTGCATGTGGAAACGAATTTTGGAGTGGGAAGAACATGTTCAGCATGACAACCAGGGTGTACTATGCATTGATTTCAGGTAATGTGAAGGGCACCAGTACCAGCAACAAGTATGACTGCAGCTCGTGGCTAAAATTAGAAAATCGGTTCTGTACTTTGAACCAAACAAAGGTGATGGAGCATATCATAGGAGGAGTAGCTCGTCTCACCGGTATTCTCTATTATTCACAGAGCAGAATGATTCTCACTCCTCCCATGAGCACAGACATTGATTCCTGCGTAATTCAGGCAGATAGAGCAAGGATATTCGACAAAATGAGAAGGCAAAATCAATGCGCAGTTTTAGTGGAAGAGCACGATGAGCTGGTGAGCATGGTGCAGAATATCCAAATACAACTCAGAGCTCTATCAACACAAGTTTTATCCATTACCAAAATTACCATTCAGCATCGGGGAGAGAAACAAAGGAATGAGGATGAGTGTGAAGCATTGAGGCAATAGAGAGAGGCTCTTCAATTTGTGGCTAAGCCTGCATCGCCTTCAGCCTCCCCGACTACAATCATCTCCGATGAAGCCTCCTCACCAGGGCCACGACCGCGACTAGACCTCAATTTGCAACCTCCAACAGAGGAAGAATCTCCTGCACCAGAGTGAAACAAATTCTAAGTGTATGCAGTGTTTCACTATGCTTTTACTAGGATCTTTTTGCATGGTTTTCATTCAAATAGGATTTAGCGTATTAGTAAACACTACCCCAACTCTCCTTCTAGGAGCATACAGGGGAGTGAATTTTGATCTCTACAGCTACTGTAACACAAATTTTGTACCCCTCCTGCGTTTACTCGCAACTCTTTTAATATAAATTTTACCATGTTTATGTTTATGTTAATATATATATATATATATATA